>LBNU01004331.1:83251-107310 GCA_014162995.1 Artemisia annua | reverse complement strand
AGTTAAATAAGCAAATGAAAAATCAACAAAAATCACACAGAAAGATAAGCAACCAAGGTTTAATTATCCAAAAGCACTAAGCATGAAACTGAATAACAAAGCCTAGACAAAATTCTACTTTTTATTCAAAAACTGCAGGCATGCATTTTTGACTTTTTATGAAAACTTAGAACTTTGACTTTTATGAAGTTTGATCTTGATTTATGAACTGATTATGATATATTAAGCTATAAGAGCATGAAATCTATCAATCTTAACAACTATTCTACTGATTTGATGATTATGGACCAAAACACTTCAACAGATTATGAACTAGATGAGATTAAGAGTGATTTTGACTTTTTTACAAATGACCACTGGATTTTATGCTTGTTGTGAGTTTATTAGGACCTAAGTGACATGTATCAAGCAAGAACAACAACAAGCATACACTGGAACATACAAATGACAGCAAATCCAAACACCTCTCTCACTGAACCAAATTTTTATTTTCAAAACAAATGAATGATTCAATCCATAAACTAGATTCCAATTCACTGAATATGATGTCTAATATTGATTTGAGCACAGAAACAAGAGTCTAGTTCACAAATACTTAAAATGATCAAGATTGCTTTTTGGCAGTGAAAATGAGAATTGATTGCACAATTGATTTTAACTATTAAGGATTTAATTTTAAGCTATATTATGACTAAATAACACAAAACAAGCACAAAAACACAGAGATTAAGCTACAATAAGTACCAATACAGTAAAATGCAAAGTTACACTAAAACTTGAATTTTTAGAAATTGAAAAGTAGAAACCTTTACTCTAGCTTTACTAGAGCTTCTTTATGCTCAACAAGCTTCTAGCTTATCAGAGATAAGCTAGGTAAAAGTCCATCTTGCCCCTCCATTGTAGGCAACTTCCAAAGCTTCCACAGTCAAATGCAAAGGTACCCTGTTTGTTTTTGTTTTCTGAATTTTTTAGCTTTTTATGTTTTCTTAAGTTTATATAGGTCCTAGATGAGCTTATGAAATAGTAAACTTAAGCTTAAAACAACATTAAAGATAAAACAGAAATTTGAATTAGAAAATGCAAAACAATAATTTAACTTGAATACTTGAGATTTTTGATTACCAAAAGATTGAATTACATTAAGGAAACAGACTACAAGCTTTAACTTTTAAACTTAACTACTAGAAATTGATTTTACATTAATTCGACACTAAAAATAAACTAAAAATGACTATCTCTTCTCTCTTGCTTCTTCTTCCTTTTATAGCTGAACTTTAGGGCTTGTGGGGGTCTTCTGAACATTTCCCATCAATAATCTTGACCCTTGGATGAGTAGAAGCAATCCTAGCCATTGATTGAGTTTTTGGCGCCAAAAGGAAAACTGCCAATTTGGACAGTTATAACAACTGGGGGGTGGTGGCATTTATTGTGGGGGGTAGTGGGTTAGGTGAGAGTGGTGAGGTGATGGTTTGGGCGGTGGAGGTGACTGGCAAGTGGGATGGTGGAGGTGTTGGGTGTGAACGGGGAAGGAGAGGGAAGGGGGTGTTTGAATGAGTTATACACGAGGGGGGGTTGGTTTGGGCTTATGGGGTTGGGCCATAGAAAAGAAAAGAAAAAGAAAGGGGTTAGTGGGCTAGGGGTGTTAATGGGTTAAGGGATTTGGATTTTGGGTTATGAAAGGGTCCGGTTTGGTTTTATAGTTTTCACAAGGACCTATTTTGCAATTTTCTGAAAGTTGAAGGTTAGGTTTTGTGATTTTTCCAAAGTACTCACAAGGTCCATTCTTGCCATATGATGAATAGTACAAGGACTTTTGTTGACTTTTCCATATTTGAAAGTCCAGGGACCATTTCTGCCAATTTGTGAAACTTCAGGGACCAAACCTGTAATTTTCCAAATTTTTACCACAAGGACCAATTTTGTCATTGATGAATAGTANCAATTATGTCATTTATGAATAGAACAAGGTTTATTTTTGATTATTTTCACTTTTTAAATTCACCAAGGACTATTTTTGACATTTTTCAAACTTGGGGGACCAAAGTTGTAAATTTGTGATTTTTGATATTCAAAGGGTTTGTTTTGACAACTTATGAATCCCCAAGGACCTTTTATGATATTTTGCATATTTTGAAATATCCAGGGACTAGTTTTGACAATTTGTGAAAGTTGAGGGACTGAAACTGCCAATTGTGCAAACTTTGTTTGTTTTTCATTTGTTTTCAAACATTTTGCATCTAGAACACATAAAGCACACTTTTGGAATATTTTCACAATTTTGATGCATTATTTGGTGTTTTTGGATGTTTTGGCAGTTCAGATGATAGAAAAATGATGAGTATTTACACACTCATCACACACTCCAAAACCAAATGTATAACATATAGTTTCTTTATTTGTTCTTGTGACCCCAAAAAAATCGACCAACAAATATCTCTTTATTTTATTTATTTATTTTTTTTTGTGGTTGCGTACGAGACTACACAAGGCCAACTTTTCCTAAGACCTCACATGGAACTAAACTACTATTAATATCCATGTTTGACTATTGACTATATTAACCGAAGGTTAATATGTCCTTCACTTCCCCAACCTTTGACGTGACAAATCAACCAATGCGTCCCATATTTTCTGGACAACTCGTGCATGCCAAGAACAAACAAAACCCATCATACTTTTGTTGAAATTCATGAGACATGTGAAGCTTAAAATATTGACAAAACCATACCTAGGCTTGGCTATATAAGCCTCCTCTACTTGACCACAAAATCACGCAATACTTTCAAACTCACTCAAACTCAAACACACATCACATGTTCATTCTTTGGTCTACTGCCGTGAGCAAGGAGGAAGGAAGCAAAACAGTGAGTTGCATTACAAGGTTTTGAGAAAATCTTTTGGGTTTAGTTCGTTGCAAGATTAAGCTTTGGAGGCTAGAGTTCGTATACTCGTCATTCTCGCTCACACTCACCTTTGTATCTCGCCACCACCACTCTTGGTGTTGTAAGTCTTTCCAAACCAATTTCAATACGTAGTATAGTTCGTTATGAAGCTTCTTTAAATCCTTTATGTTGCACGTAGCAATTTAAGCTTCCAAAACTTAATTATTTATTTATTTATTTTTTTTATTCACCAAGTCACGTATAAACTTGGACCTAAGCAACTAAATGTATCATAAAAGCTTGTGTGGCTAACCCTTGAACTCATGAACACTCATAAACATCTCAAAAATAAGCAAGGGTTGTTTACATAAATGTCAACATTCATATGTCGAGCTTGTTAAAGGTTTTTGGACTTAATAAGGAAACAAAGATCTAACATAAACTTAAGTTTTGGCTCATATTGGAAAGGTGCTAAATTGTTTATTTCGGATTTATACTTATTCGGCTTATTCCATTTTTGGGTTGTGTTGATGTTATCGGACCAACGGTTGGACCGAGAGAGAGACCCAAGTCAGGTCTCGGGTTTGTTTATTTCAAGTGGCTAACTAGAATGTTTATCTTAAGGACATGAACTCCTTTTCTTACTCACAAAACTGTTTTGGAAACCAACTCAAATCACAAATGTATGCATGCAAATAAACCCAGTAAGATTGCGTTTTGATTCTCGGTTTATATTCGAAACTAGTTCAACACAAGATATAAAGCTCACTGGTGAGGAAGTAATTGTCATTTGAACTCACTACTGAGAAGGTAATGAATACTAAACTGTTTTGCAAATAAAAACATATATACTATTGCATGAAACTGAGAAGTCAATATATAAATAAAAACATAACACAGACTCGAAAGACAATATATACAAATCGTTGCGTAATAAAACATAATAAATGGCTAGTTCAATGGTCGGGTTGTTGGTCTATCAAGCGCAAGGTCAGGGGTTCGAACCCTCTATTTGTCCTTTTTCTATTTTACTTCTTTTTACAGTATTTCACATTGACCCTTGAACTATTAACAACTAAACAATATTTCCTTTAAATAAACCATACTAAGAAGGACAAATTAATTAAACCATAACATGGAAATTTTTTGTAATAATTACGGACGGGTCATGCCCGATGATTGTCAAATTCTTATACTTAGTCTATTTTCACAAGCTAGGCCAAACTACAAAAAATAGATGATACATAGAATATAAGTTATAGACTTTTTCCAACTTATCATTTATTAACTAAACATATACATAAACACATTTATATATATATACACTGTATCACATAACCGTTACTAATATAAATACTTGGCGTAAAGTATTTATTATCAATTTTCTAACGCTTAATTTTTACACAGCGCTTTCATTATAAATACTTTTCCGTATTAAGTCTTTTGGTTATTCTCAAACCAGAGACCTATCCGTCATAAATACTTTTGTATATATGTCTACTTGTCCACCTCATCCAAGAGCCAATACTTACAAATACTTTGAAATGATTTAAACGTAAACTCTGCCACACAAGCAATATTAAACACGACCACTTGAGAACATTTAAACTTATTTGAACTTCATCGGGTCTCAAACTTGAAGCTGTAAACTAAACTTGCTACACTAATTTAGGTCGCGTGTCGGTGCTGCACACTGTCCATTACTGGGTACTTCATTCTATTCAGCTTATTCCTAAGGTGAGTCATAGCCCCTCTTTTATCTATTTTGAACTCTTTGGGGGAGATACATGCTCGTTTTACTTACATCTTTTACTAGTTTATCTTAAACACTTTACTCGATTTATGATACACTCTATTTGTTTATTGAAACATATTACATGCTACGAACATGAACACAAGTATTTTTCTGTATGCTACCATGATTATTATTGCCTAAGACACACTTTTGCCACTGAAAGTCCCTCATATCATGAACCTTAGTCACTTGCGAGTGAACGCGAATATAGTGAATAGATCTATTGGCAGTTGACGCCCCATTTGTGCTAGCCGGATAGGTAGCCAAATGCACTTTATTTGAAGAACAATAGGATGTTGGAAAACTCCTACACGAGGGCACTATTACTTACATCATTTATAGGATGTCTGTTACTTACATCATTTTTATGATGTCACACATGTTAAGGGTTGCGTTCATGAGACTTAGAGCAATAAGGTGGTACTGTAGTCATGATACAGTACTGCAACTACTAAATTTATAGGCGTATAACAACGTAGCCCGCTGTTTATTAAACTTGAAACTTGTGTTCAACTGATTTTTTATACAAACACTATTGATTCACTCAACTATTGACCCGGTAAGGGCAAACAACAAACGAACTATGGGTGTATGACAACGTAACCCACTATTTACTTCATCATCTCCCAAACTCGAATCACTTTAACTGTTTTTATATAAACTCTATGAACTCACCAACCTTTGTGTTGACACTTTTTAGCATGTATTCTCAGGATTCCTAAGGTGATAACTTACTCTTGGAGGCACTTGGCAAACGGCATGGCATGGTCATAGATGACTCTGATAAACAGTTGGGACCACTCCATTTATTTATGGGCCTATTTCCGCAATGCTTTTGAAATATGTAAACTCATTGTTTTTAAATAGTGAAATTCATTTTAAACGGTTGAGATAAAAACCATTCTTTATACTTTGTGTTGTGATACTAATTGAGTAGCATCCCAGTGACATGTATGCTTCCGCTGGACCCGACTTTGGGGGTGTTACAGATATTTTGGGTTTAAATTTGAATTTCTTAGATACATCAAGTATTTTGATTATATTTTAACTCATCATTAATATATAAATTGCCGCATAAATTATTAAAATTTTCTTAAATTCAATGCATCTCATGTTCATGAAGCCCGTGTCTTTGTCTACGCCTCGCCTCAAGCTAGGCTCCAAAAGCTCTTTGAGCCTTAGTGCGCCTTGAGCCTTTTAAAACATTGCCCATTATAAGGTTAATATTGTGGGATGCATCTGTGCAAGTTTTGAAATCTTTAATTGAATGAGATCCGTCTTGTCTTGAGATTTTAGATGTTTTAGTAGACTTGTTAATTACTTCAACATTGTCTTAAACATTTAGTTATACTTTATTGATTGAGGATATCTTGAAAGTAAAATTATGCAAAAATGTTTACGTAAGTTGTAGATAATTAAAAAGACAATTATGTTAAAAACAAGTAAGATTTACCAAATAATAAGCAAATCATAAAGATTTATAATTTTCTTTAATAAATTATCATGTGGAATATATCATAAGGTTATATACTTTTTTTTAAAAGCTCAACTATAATAGGTGTGAATATACTTTTTTTAATAAAAGAATTCATTCCCAACACTTTCAAAATTGATATGTACATGGAGATGGACATGTTAATAAAATGTACATAGTAATTGAATGCGTCTTACTGCTTTATTATCTTGTTTTGTTGTCAAGGTAAACTCGAATGAATTATTAATGCATGTTGTTTAATATATTGTAGTGAATGTGACAAACGAGTAATGTTGCTGCTGTGCGTTGCGGCAGAGCCAGTTATTTATGGTATAAATTAATAAGATCGATATAGTATTTTTCTCAAACTTATTTGTTGAAGTATGCTATTTATTGTTTTTGTTTCATTTTAATGCTATCATCAATACTTTAAAGCATCAACTATGCAATAGAGGCGTAATATTCATTGTATTTTTTGCATAAAACAAATAGAAAATTTACTTAAATAAAACAAATAGTTATAGCTAAGAATGTATTTCGTCCCATTATTACATACATGTGGTGTACACAATTTAAGTCATATATTTGTTGTAAATTATCGATGACAAAAAGAAAAAGAAAAAAAAAGGTTAGCGAACAATGTTGATATATAACACATGGTCTTAATTAGTACCAACAATTTAAGAAACTAAACAAACCGATTAAATTTAATAGCTTAAATTTCTCAAAGTTTCAATATTCTACAATATATATAAAACATTTATACAAAATACCACCCACCTTAATCTTTGGTCACACTTGATTTTGGAGATCTGTAGGAAGCGGGCAAAGAATGAAGCAAGGATGATATATTTTTCAGTTTGGGTGGAAAACCGTGAAACTTGGCTACCATATCCGTTGTCGGGATGAACACGTCGATATATATAAATGTGGCTTCTCATTCCCAAGTCCCAACTCCATGTTTTTCATCTAGTTGCTTCAACCTTGCGTCTTCAGATGGATCCAATTTGACACCAACGGCCATTCATCTGACGCCTAAATAAAAAGGTACAAAAAGATAATTAATTTTTTTCTAATCAACCTTGCCCTCCCTTTTTTAAATTGCTATTATGAAAGATAAAAAGCTAACGAACCTGAGATAATGGAGTGGGACAGAAAAATAAGCATGTTAAAAAACCGATAACATGCACAATTATTTAGTAAGGTTTTGCATTATTATGGGCATATTTTGAAACGGAACCTTCCCCAAATAGAGAACCATTATATCGATTTCGTTAATCCTCCTAATGCTAACATTAATACATATAGTTGACATTTTATGTATATCACAAATATAAAAAAGACAATTGTTAATAAAGAGTTGGGACTGTATATAATATACGCGCATTTTACTCCGAAGATTTTCAATTCTCTTTTGGTCGCCTAATTCAAAACCCTTCAAATGAAGGAATCAAGTTATGCAAACAACCTATGACAAAGTTAGATTTACAAAAAATATATTATAAATTGCACAAAAAACTGCATCAAACTATAGAACTGGCCAAACACATAATTCGCACTCATACTCCACATATTAAAAAAAAGCTACCGTAAATATTAACATATTAGGCTCTAATACAATTACTTGTTAAACCGTCACTTACCACTAATCTTTTAGCGGAATATAAAATATACAATTCTGACTACACACCATACTTCACGGGATATCAGAAAGAACCTATTATGCATACTTTTTCCCTTTTTTACTAACAAAGCGTATTAAATTATCAGTAACCACCACAATCTTTATGTGGCATATAAATTCAGCATGCATGACTACATAGCAAAGTTTACAGGACATCATAAAGCACTATTTTGCAAGGCAAAAAATAACGCGCACGAATCATGACAGTAGCAATTATAACTACAATTGACACACAACACAAAATTATAACGCTAATGACTACATAGGAGAATCTAAAAGATATCATGATGTAATTACGACCATAGATTACAAAAAGAATATAAAATATTCCCGAACATATACCAAACAATAAAATATGAAGTATATCATAAAGTTCAAAAAAAAATTAAAAAAATACACATCCATATTTGCAGTAATAGCATAGAACATAAAATTTAGGGATTAAGTCATAAAATAACAATGAACTTTCTACATTATCTCGTTTTGGTACATAAACTAATTAAAAGATGTGTAATAGCAACAAACTTTTACAAGTGTTCTAATTTGCACATTTTGATGACGTGTCATACCTGAAAGTCTGACACGTATCATCATTTATATCGTGACACGTAATCAAAATGTGCAGATTGGAACACTTTTGAAAGTTCATTGCTATTTCACATCTTTTAACTAGTTCACCTACCAAAAATTTCCAGAACCCCAAATTTTTTTGAGTAATAGATATAGCCTACAATTACGAACAGACATAAAAAACCTACATGCAATTAAATATCAACAACATGACGCAAATTTTCTACCTAACACTACATCTTCAACAACACAAAAAAAATAAAATAATAATAAAACAATTTTCAGTAATTGATGTAAACTTATAATTTTAGATAAAGATGAACCACTTACATGCAATTGAATTTCTGTGAGTAACCTTTCTCTTGTTTCAACCGGCTACAAACCAATAACATACCACGAAACACACAATCTCTCTCTCTCTCTCTCTCTCTCTCTCTCTCTCTCTCTCTCTCACATACACACACAGTCTGTTTTGTAGGTTGATCCGATGCACACATGTTCTTGACATGGCTATATCTAAGACATGTATTAAATCTTATCAATATAAGACACGTATTAGGAACAAAACGACATCGTTTTGTTTGCCAAAGTTATTCATAGAAACGAAAACGACGTCGTTCAAAGGCAAGCAAAGAATTAAAAAAAAATCTAAACTGCGTCGTTTTAGAACCCCTTAAATCGGTGTCGTTTCCCACGGTAAATGTATTATAAAGTATTAAATAAAGTGCTTGTTAATATATCTTAAGGTAAATTTAGTAAACATCAATTTTTCTTTTACATTAAAAGAATGCAGTTAATCGATAAGTTCTTGTCATGGCAACAAAAAATCATAAGGATATAGCTTATTGTATAGGTGTATTATGAATTGCATATGCCTACACATTCATCATTTGTGTTTCTCAATATCTAAGTAATCTTTTGCTATCACGCTAAGCCTAATTGCACTACTACCATCACATAGGAATCCTATTTGGAACCGGGCACTCGCCACACGTGACGCTATTACACCATCATCATCATGCTTGGTGTGTGTTTATGGTGGTAAATAGTGGTCTCCACCATCATCCGAAGAAAATGGTTTATGTGTGTGAATTGTGTGGGGCACTATTAAGTGGGATATAGGTAAAATCTAAGAGAAATGTGATCATTACGGGGTTAAATGTTGGTGGATGGGTAGTGACAAGAGGTAATGATATACGCTGAGGTGAAGCCCGGTTCGGTACATATATGTTAGTCGATATGTTATCTACCTTTTGGACTTTATTAGTTTATTAGGCCTAATCCATTATTTATGTATCTTGAATAATCTTATGTACACTATATATTGTTTGGAATGTATTATACAAGAAACGCAATTATTCTAAACTTACATGGAATCTATTATACTAGGCGCTCTACTTCTGGATAATGTGTGTTCTTGGGAGACAACCTTCTATGTCCTCTAAGCATCATCCTACTATTTCACGTTCTAGTGCATGCTGAGGCTGAGTATCAGGGTGTTGCTGATGCGAGAGTCACAAACACCAAAGATTTACAAGCCTCTAGGCAGTGTACCTAACAGTTGAGTCCAATAGTTTTGATCATTCTCTTGGGAATGGTGAGATAGGTTAGTAAAATTTGACAAATTGATTTAAAAGATGGGAGAATATTATTTTAGTATTTTATGTTTAATTTAAAGCAAGTAAAATATCGGAATTTTGGATATTTGATTTTAAAACCAATATTAACCTAATTGCAAGAAAAGTAAATGACAAGAAGAGTAAATTATGGCTTGAACTTATATATTGGGAAAACATATTTATCTAAGGTGCACTACTCCTTACTAGCGATCTAACTAAACATGCTGAATTGTCACACGTTAACTGGTGCAATGGTAAATATTCTTTCTTCCCTGTCATGTATTGGCCAAGTGCACATATATGCAAATAGCCTATGTGACCAGCCCTATAAATTGCAATGTACACAAAATAGCTAAAAGCACGCACTATGTGTCCAAACTAATTAAACATCTAATTTTAAATGTTCAGTTAGTTACTTTTACTTAACGTTCAAGCTAGACAGCTCCTAACTAGTTTTTACCCAAGTAAACACATTCACCAATTTTAAATCAATAGGAATAATTATCACACTAACAAGTTTCATGCATCATAGATAAACACTAATTGAATTAGCCTAATATAGCAAACAAAGGACAATCAAACATAGAATCAAAGCAAACAATAGAATGATTGAAGATACAACTTATCTTGATGTTATGTAAGGTTTACAATGCGAAAAAGAGTGAAAAACATATCGAAATTGTTTAGGGTTTGTTTTCCCAAAAATTACACACAAATTATGAAAACAAGGCAAGCATATATATATATATATATATATATATATATATATATATATATATATATAGAAAAATGTATGTGACGGCGCCATCCTTTGCCTGTGACACAGTCAACAGCTTACGGTTTTTCTCGGCAGGCGTCACTAAGGGGTTGTGACGACGTCATCATGACCGTCTTCACACACTGACTAATTACGAAAAATTGCAAAAATCCACTTTCTGGGCACTTCTAGTGATGAGGTCAGAGTAGCCAGTCACACTTTGAAACTTTTGTCTTTTTCTTCCATTCTTCGTCCATAGGAACCCAAAACTTGTACTGCAAATGCATAATCTAAAACCTAAAACTCAAATATGTAGGATTTCAACTAATAAATGATACAAAGGCATAAAATAATAGGTTAATGACCCCTAAAAATAATATAATTCTGCACCTCATCAATTGCCAATGTTGTTGCAGAGACTGCTTGGATTCTTAATCATCTTCGGGAATTACATTCCCCATTAATGTTTGCTACTCTTGTTTATTGGGACAATGTTAGTGCTATTTATTTGACTGCTAATCCAGTGAAGCATATAGAAATTGATAATCACTTCGTTCGTGACATGGTTACTCGGGGTCAGGTTCGCCTTCTTCATGTTGCCTTCGGTATTATTTGAAGAGTTTCGTACTAGTTTGAGTGCTCGGTGAGTTCTCGCTCAACTGCGAGAGTGTTTTAATCGATATGTTATCTACCTTATGGGCTTTGTTAGTTTAATAGGCCTATTCCATCATTTATGTATCTAAAATAATCTTGCACTTGAACTGTATTATACAAACAAAGCAATTATTCTAAACTTACAATATATACGTTGGTCTGAATTCCGGATTTTGCACTACATGAGAAGAGGGTCCTAGGGGAAGGGTACAGCCCTCAAAAGCTGTTTCTTTTATTTCGTTCATGCTAACAAAGTTGTACAACTTTTAACCCCACATCTTACATTTCACTTATTATTGTGTGTTGAAAGAAAGGTAGTTTTAAAGTTGTCGTCATGCACAATGTTGTAAATTTGTGATTTTTGATATTCAAAGGGTTTGTTTTGACAACTTATGAATCCCCAAGGACCTTTTATGATATTTTGCATATTTTGAACTATTTAGGGACTAGTTTTGACAATTTGTGAAAGTTGAGGGACTGAAACTGCCAATTGTGCAAACTTTGTTTGTTTTTCATTTGTTTTCAAACATTTTGCATCTAGAACACATAAAACACACTTTTGGAATATTTTCACAATTTTGATGCATTATTTGGTGTTTTTGGATGTTTTTGGCAGTTCAGGTGATAGAAAAATGATGAGTATTTACACACTCATCAGTTTTGCAACTTGAAAAGTAATTACATTCTACATATCAGTGTGGTATGTTTCTTGATACAATATCATACCATTGAACAAATTAGTTACTACGTATGTAATATCATAATTGAAGTGCTTAGTAAAAATAGAAGGTTGATAGGGTCGAATGAGTCAAAAGACGTCCAAAACATTTATTATTTTTGGGGCATTGAAGTACAACGATCAAAAGCAAAAGAGGTTTAAAGGTTGTCATTTGTGATGCGGATGGTAGGATCTCTAAAACTACTATAAACGTTGTCTATAAAGAAGTATTTCAAGGTGTATGATCAATGTTCAAGAGCTATGTATAATATACATATGACATGTTTAATATCATGTTTTAACTTTACATATACTATCATCAACTTCCTTTTACTTACACTAATGTTCTTTAAAATTATTAGATGTTCACGGAATGGACTCATTAACAATCGCTGCATACATTTGCTATTCACGACCATCGTAATTGATGTAATGTTTTATTTTTAGTTTTACAAAACATGTTAAGAATTATTGTTTGAGTTTAATTATCACATGTTACAACCTTTTACAATTACATTTTTATATTTTCTCGTTTTATGTTTAAACTTTACACGAAACACTTACCACAATGTCGCAACTATAGTTTGTTGACGCTAGAAAATCCCGTTGCTATACACGGGTACTCGCCTAGTGTGAGTCAAAAGATTAATATTTATGACCATCGTGTTATTCTTATGAATTTTATATGATTTGGCATAAAAGTTGGCTAACGGTAACAACTCATAATATGTTGAAATGACTAGTTACTCATCTAATTCTAAAACGCAAACAATGCAATTTCCTTGCTAGCTATACAAACTAACTTTTCTACCCGCTTGTCTGCCTATATGGTTCTAAGAGCAAGAGGTGTGGTAATGAGATTATTCCTCCTCATTTGGGGCCCACAGGTGCCACATCACCACAACACCTCTTCACAACTAACCCCTCCTCACTCATAACTAATCTCAACTTACTCATTTGGACCACCACTTACACCTTTATTTTTTTATTTATTCATTTTATTCTTTCTTGTTTCTGAACCAACAAACCAGAGCTACCACCGATTTTCTTCTTCTTCTTCCTACTGTGCAACGACCTCCATCACCAGAGCTACACCACCGTAAAACCACACCTCCATCACCACCTTAAAACCCTAAACAACACCACCCTTTATCACTTCTGTTGGGTAATCTTGATGGGTCACGTCATGGTTCGGTTATGGGTCATGGATCAGCATTTGGGTCAGTGACTTGGTAGCATATTTGACCGAGTATTATGGAGGACTATGTGGGTTTTGGTTTACCTATTATTTAGGAGATCATGGCAGTAGACCCACGTCCCATTTCATGCAAACTTATGTACTTTACTTTGTTAGTCTGTAGTCTATAAATAGGTAGTAAGTTTCATATTGTATGTAAGTAATCAGTTTCCCATCTTTTAATATACGAACATTTAAACCCATCTTGCCGTTTTGATTGGTGTGATAGTGGGTGGGAGTCCGGGTTAAAAGGGACTGATTCCATCATTTGGTATCAGAGCTTCGTTCGATTAAAGGCGGGTTTGAGAGGCGGTTTCAAGAGAAGGTGCAGCCCTTCGGGGCGGACGCACCAGAGAACCGAGTCTTGTCTTTACGGGGCGTTGAGTTGTTCCAAGGTTCGAGAGACTAACCGGGTTGCGGGATATACGGACAGGAAGAGTCGGGATAAGCAGGTGGCTTTGATTCGGTTCGTTTTGCAAATGACGGAAGACGGTAAAGGCGGGTGTGACCTTGTCTTCTTGACCGGTGGAAAAGGATCTCGGAACAAATTCTGGAGACGTTTTTCAGCAGGGGTTGTTGCTGTCGGGTTTGCAGTCCTTGATCAGCTTGTTCGTGATAAAGGGAGACCGACGTACGTGCGTGAAAAGTGGACAGAAAGGATCCGTCAAAACATGTGGTTTTGGATTCAGTTCGTTTGGCGTGTGAAAGAAAACAGTAAAAGGTGGTGTGACCTTGTTTTCTTGGTCGGTGGAGGGGCCTCTTTGAACAAGGGTGATCAGTAAAGGTTATGGCTGTCAAGACAAGAAGAGATTGGAGAAACTATACGTTTGTAAACATTATGGCGTTGGAGTTCAAATCGGGTGGCTTTGGATGTGGCCATGGAAGAGGTCGTTGATCCGTGAAGAGTCAAGATGTTAATGAACGGTTCCAACGGGATGCCATGTGAGATGTTACAAGTGTAGTGAATTTGATTCGGGTTATGTAAGATTTTGGACGTGACCGAGGTGAAGGTCTGGTGTCCGAGAAAAGTCTTAAACGTCAAGGTGAAGAAATGAATCGATCAAGATTATGGGGGTGAATGTTGGGTAATCTTGATGGGTCACGTCATGGTTCGGTTATGGGTCATGGATCAGCATTTGGGTCAGTGACTTGGTAGCATATTTGACCGAGTACTATGGAGGACTATGTGGGTTTTGGTTTACCTATTATTTAGGAGATCATGGCAGTAGACCCACGTCCCATTTCATGCAAACTTATGTGCTTTACTTTGTTAGTCTGCAGTCTATAAATAGGTAGTAAGTTTCATATTGTATGTAAGTATTCAGTTTTCCTTTTAATATACAAACCATTGAAACCCATTGTGCCGTTTTGATTGGTGTTACCGTGGGTGTGAGTCTGGGTTAAAAGGGACTGATTCCTTCAACTTCCATACACACACCTCCATCACCACCTTAAGCTACCACCCACACACCTCCATTACCAATCTTCCATACACAAACAATATTAAAGCCAAAAAAGAAAAAAAAAAGTACGCTTTGCAGGGAACCACCCTCGTCACGCAGACGAGGAGGTCTCCAACAACGAGCTGTAACGAGCCTCATCCGGTGTCGTGGCAAGCTCCACGTCGGACGACGAGGTTGAACGGCGAGACCACACCTCTTGCTCTAAGCTCAGTCCCATAACACTTGGCTGATGAACTGATAAATTTCATTCACACATTTTATCAAACACTACTTTAGCTGCACAAAAAACTATAACAGTATAAAATCAAAATAAAGGGAGAAACACTTCCTAATCAAATAGACTGTGATCGATGAACCCAAGATCATAATAACAAGATAAGCAAAATTACCTTAAATATGATAGATTTGACTAATCTGGGGTTTCATCACTTACATTGAAGATGGTGATGGTAACCGGTGGCCTGTGATAGTACAAGTGGCACACATGAGATAAACATTATATACCCAGACATTTTTGAAAAAGTTTTACGTAATCATTTGCCTACTTTTATCTTCAGGAAGCTTTAGTGAGCAAAACGTATAAAGGTTGTTTTGTGACTCTTTGCCTCATTAATTAGTAACTAAAAGATTTAGTCACTAAATCTTTTGTAGTGTGGTTGTGTGGTGGTAGAGGGTGCCGGTGGTGGAGGGTGGTGGTGATGGTTGTGTGGTTGTAGAGGGTGGTGGTGATAGATAAAATATGGGTTAGTGATAGTGGAGAGATTATTGAGAACTCAAAATAAAATTAAGAGTAAACTGCAAAAAATGTCCCTATAGTAGGTGATAGTAAATTAATCATTTCCCATGCCCACTAACGGGAAAATATAATGATCGTTCGCAAAAAACGAGAATTTGCATGAACAGCTAGCCTAATTTCAAATTAGGGACATTTCTCGCAAATTGCAGTTTACCCTAGATTTTATCTTCATCTGATTTACTTGTATATTTGTTTTAAATTTTTACGAAAACATAAAAATGTATTCGATTAATGAGAATAATCATTTACTGAAACAAGGTGTTTTGATTGTTCATGTTTTTTTCCTTGATACGAGTTCAATCCCAAACTTGCAACTATCTTAGCTTTGAGCATCTACTCATATCTTTTCGACGAAACATGTTCATTTGAATCGATTCTTGTGTGTTAGAATAATTGTAATCTTTTGACGTCTTTGAAGAACTTGTGAAATAATTATTTGAAGTATCATCATAGTCATGCGAACTAAAACATTGATACTCATGCAATCCATATGGCTTAGGTATTCAAGTCACGAATATATGAGACAAAAAAAAAAAAAAAAAAAAAAAAAAAAAAAAGGGCTGAATTAGAGGTTTATAATAATTTGAATATTATTAAGAAACTATTACAAACGAATGAGGTTACATGCATTAAAACATGTGTTATTTATTCATGCAGACAAAATCCACTACGTACGTGCTAATCAATCTATGCATGTTTGGTGCAATCAGTAGGTTTAAAAGAAACCTTTCGATTTACCAAATCATACACGACCAGCATGTTCCGCTGCGATAAATTCCCAAATATAGGCCAGCCATCTTCCGAGAATGTTAGTGCCAAGCAACTCACCCCCTTTTCAATTTCCAAAAACAAGTTCTCTGGTGGCACCACAACATCCGCCCCAGTGAACCTGAACGTCACGCTGGGGTACACGGTCTAAGTTCAAGTTCTTGTAGCAATACCCGAAACCCAATGGTTGCTCTATAATACGATAATTACCAATGACCTTGGTTATAGTATCGATCAAATCAAGATAGAACTCAGAAGGGACATATGTTAGTGTTGTCCCCCAGTCTATGATCATGTTACCACTCTCTTTCGACAAGGGTGGTTCGGCTGACACGTTGTGTTTTCCAACCAACATGCTTTCTAAAGTAAGGTAGTAGAATGTCGAGGGGTCTTTTTTAATAAGAGGGAGTTGAAACGACATTCGGCCCTACTATATTGGCATGAGTTCCAAAGTGAATTTTGCTTGTTTGATTAGTGTTATTGTTAGAATATGGTATCAGACAATATGAAAACTTTCCTTTGATTGAAGAGTCTAGTTGGTTAATTATAGAAACCGGACCACCACCGAGACCAATGATGCCACTAACATCTTTCTCGAACGAACCTTCATTATCGTGACCACAACCAAAAACAACATTTTTAACGGGGGTCAATCCAAACCAAAAGTTATCAACAGCAAGGTCACCCGTTGTGTACACAAACCCGTTGCCCATGTCATAACGACACTTATTACTTGAGTCACATGGTAATTGTACTAATTGTTCTGTATCTAAGGCTTTACAACCTTTTGATTGACAAGATAGTGCTCGATAAGTAGATGAATTAGAAGGTGCAAGGATAGGTGGACCCACTTGCTTGTAACAATTTACACAAGGCTTACATTGGGCCACGTAAGGTCTGATCCAGTATCAACTATTCCAACAACTTTTACCGGTGGAGTACCGATTTTAATTAACATTAAATATTCTCCAAAAGCTGCGGAAATATTTACATCAATCGAAGCATTATTTGAGGTAACACCCGCCCTTTTTGAAAGATGGAATGCTCGAGAAGTAGAGCGCTGAAAAGCATTTTTAAGACGGTCGAACTGAGAATAGGCCGGGTTGTAGAGAGGGGATTGTGGAGAGTCTCGATCAATAAGATCTAGCGAAAAACCACCATTGATGTGGTTGGGTTTAGCAAGAGAACTTGAGATGTTGATTAAAACAAAGATAAGAGCAAGAGTTTTCATGATTACGAATTAATAATACGATTATTATGATTATGAAGCATTAACGAAAATTTGATCAATATTTATAGGCGAGTATGATGAACTAAGAATATGCATTGTGATAGTAATAAGTCAACTATACAATCTATTCCAAAAATAATTACTAATTCCAAGTCATAGTTTCTTCTCTTTTTTTTTCGTAAAGATGATAAAATTTTCTAGATCACTATCACTTTGTACAACTGTAACTTTACAAAAATAAAACTCATTAGCTGGAGCTACTATCCAAAAGTTATGTTTTTGGCAAATATATATTTGTAGTTGAAAAACCAATGAGCATGACTTTTTTTTTTTTTTTTTTACACTATAGCTAAAAATATGTTTTTACTCTATAGCTAAAAATATGTTTTAAGTTGATATAAGATACGTGTTATTTCTATAAGTTAATTGTTCTTAACAACTGGCATCTCTTTTAACTTGGGAAAAGGTTTGTGCACATCACAATATGCATTGTTATTTTCGTACTAATTGACTTTTGCATGGATATGATAATATTTGGTAAAGATATCAAGATTTTACAAAACATGCAAATTTATTTAGGGTTAACTAAGTTTTACTTATGAGAAAACTAACTGTTAACTCCAACACAAGTTTTAGCTTGATTCGAACTCAATCTCTAGTTTGTTCCTATCTTTAGGTTTCTATTAAGTCATATATGTTTCTTTGATTGGTTAGTTTTTGTTAGGTATTAGCTAGCTTTTGTCTTTAAAGTGTAAACTTGAGACTTATTCATTTGTAGTATGATCAAATTTGGTCTAAATTCTTCCCGTCGACATGTCGTTAGGATCATAAGACTAAACACAGCTGTTAACGCTAATCCAACAATATGGTCCCGTCGACATGTCGTCGGGACCATAATGGCGGGACAAATCCCGCCCAATTATTGGTAATTATTGAGATAGTAAAGTTTGACCAATATGGTCCCGACGACATATCGACGGGACCATATTAATAAGAAAAATTCAACGCAGCTGGTCTTGGTCAAGCGTTTTTTTGTCATTTTCTGGTTGGTGCCGACGACATTCTGTCGTCGGGACGGCTTCGTCGCCCGTTCTCCATATTCTTGTAGTGTGAGCTAAATTAAAGACTAATATTTATGACCATTATGTTATTTGTTATAACGGTATATACGTGCTCATATGACTTAAGCATAAAAGTTGGCTAATGGTAAAAACTCCTCATATGTTAAAATGACTAATTTACGCATAATAAAAACTCCAAAAGACATAGTATTATCATCTAATTCTAAAACGCGAACAATGCAGTTTCCTTGCTAGCTATACCCACAAAAACTTTTCTACGCGCTTGTCTGCCTATTTGGTTCCGAGCTCAGTCCCATAACACTTGGCGACCGCCCTGACAGTATCAAAACACAAACGTTAAAGCCCTATTTGGTTACAATCAATACAACACTCACATGTTTTTACTGGTTACCCGGTGTGCCCATACAATAGAAGATAATAAAAAACATCACTAACCCGGAGCTCATGCACGGACCGATGGAAGTAGCAAACATAAGATTGAACGGATAACGATCCGACAGAGGATTCTTGGTATCTGGTGCCACTATACCATATTCCTTGATTTTGGCACCAAGTTGTTCAGCAGAAAGATCATCAAGAACAGCAAGAATGTGCTTCAATTCAGCAGCCTTTTCAGAACTGATAGCAAGGTCCTTTTCAAGCTTATCCTTACAATGATCTTTAAGCAAGTGATCAACTCTGTAACAAGTCCCAGTCTTCTCATCTTTAACCATAAGGTGGTAAATTTATCAACGTGGCCAGAAGCTTTCAAGACCACTTCAGGAGTGATGCAAGGGCAGTCCACTTCTAACATACCTTCTTCGAGTACAAAGTGCTGAGGAAAGATTAAGCATATAAATATTAATCTCAAAAACTACAAACACGAAGAATAATATATACACATTAATACTAAAATCATGTAGTATCATCAATAGCTATATTACATAAATGATATCATTCCTTTTCTGAGATAGTCTATTTAATGAGTTGTGATCAATCTCAAAAACAACAATTCTCATAGTCAATCAAAAATTACATACAGCTAGACTTTTTTTTGAGCAACATACAGCTAGACTTAAACAATAAACAATGTTGAGATTGACTTCTGCCCATTTTTGAATGAAAAAGAACACTCCCCATAGCATATTTTTATGTCACACATTTAGGTATTAGTTTAAAATCCAATCCTTACTTTTGATTATTGATGTCAGTCTATGATCTTCTAGATGTACAATGGATATGGTCGCTGATGCATAATTTATACATACTTCGTATTGAATAATCGAAAACACTCCTGGATCATATCAAACTGAAGTATATATGTAATCATATTGACATCAAGAGCAACAACAACACCCAATTCTGCCGGCGCAGCAGCAAAATTCTAACAAACGTATGATGAACATGGCATTGCAGCCAAAATCAGAAAAACCATGTAAAACCTCATTATCCTATAACATTTCAGCTCTGTTGGGGATGACAATCACATTTGACATTGTCACTATTTCGAATAACATATTGTTTTATCAGAAGAGGGGTGCTAGAGCCACAAATAAACTTCCACTAAGAACTCCACGAAATGAGGTGTATGTGTTTGATCGGTTTCATAAAAAAGAAGAGATAACATATACCCAAATACACCGATCATACACATCCACCTGATTTTGTGGGAGTTCTTTGTGGAAGTTTGTTTGTGGTTCTAGCACTCAGAATAAGCTCTTGTTGAGCTTCTGCTACACTAAAATTATCTTATGAATTAAATATATGTGTTTTTATTTCCCCCGAATTGCACACTTGCAGGGTATAATTATCAATGCCAGCTCAATATCCAAATATTGAACTATGTAGTGTACTGTAAATCATCAATGATTAACACAAACAATATAATTCCACAGATTACATTTAGCCTGCTAACTTACAGTACTTATTTACTCTTAAATATGCGTTGATAAACAGTTTCTTCCAATCAGTCAGCGCACAAGTAGACAAGCACTTAAATCAACCAACACAAACGAACTACGCGTTTTAATATACTCATAAATAATTCACAACTCAGTTCCCCGATTATCATTACATAGTATGATAAACACATATATAGCTCAGAACAAGCTTTATGACAACTATTTATCTTAAAGGTGAACTAATCATCAAACTAATCTACCCTGTGAGATCATCTTTTATATTTATATAATAAAACAAAACCCCAAGTGGGGACTTTTCCATTTCAAAAAAACTAAACCATATCTTATTTAGTAATAATATTATTTAGAAAAAAAGATTATTTTCTTATTAGATAATATTTTATATTTATCCATAACACACGTAGAAGATAAATACAAAAAATATAGATAAGATGCAATTAACAATAGGATTAAAATTTTTAAATAATTATCTTTAATAATAAAAAACTATAATTAAACATCATAAATCAAACAAAACAAAGATTAAATTATTTATTTTTTAATAAATAAAAATATATGATTCAAAAAATTTAAAAAAAAAAACCCGCGCGTGCGCGGGCATTATAACTAGTCTAATAACTATAATAAATACAATTTATCCTATTTAACTATTTAGCTAATGTAGATTCTTTTATTTAGACACATGAAACCTTATCGAAAACTTCTGCTACACTATAGTTATCAATGCCATAAGTAATTTAACATAAAGCATCTATACCTGATAATACACAAACTACAGTTTACTTTAAAAATACAATAAACAATAACTGAAAGCAAACTACTTCAGTAAAAAATTATACAAACCAGCCACACCTTTATATATCTTAAAACTCGGAATATAAAACAATCTCCTCTCCAAAGTATTCACAACCGCTTGCCTAAACGTCTCTCTACTCATACCGTTGAAACTGTTACTACCGTTACTTTCACCACTAAGAGCCGCTTTCAGCTCGCTCTCGATTTCGGCTTTTTCGAGCTCTGGTGCTTTTAAGGGCTTAACTGCTTCTTCGATTTCGGATTTAGGCGCGTGAGAGGATTTGAGGCTGCGGATGACGTCACCGTGGTGGTTGATGGTGGTGAGTTTGGTGGCTAGTGATTCACGGAGGGAGGATTCGGTTGACATGACGTAAGCGTTTTGTGAAGATGTGTGATAGTGAGAGAGGGGAGGGTTTTTTGAATGTGTACGTGAGTGTGGGTGTTTATAAGGGTTTTGATTGCATGTTGGGCTTTGATGATGTCCATTAATAGAATCTTCTCGATTCCACTAGATTTTTTGGCTGTTCCCATCGATCGCAAGCCAAGTGAGGTTTTGGCAAGCATGTTCACGCAGCATGCATGCATGCATGGCGGGTTGTAATTTCCACCTCGAGTAGTCACTAAACAATTAATAATGTTCTTTTTTTTTTTTTTTTTCTATTGCATTGTAGCTCGCAAGTAACGGATTCAAATTGGACACAGTTGCAAGGCAAGTTTCTTCTGAAATCTGAATGGTATGCAGTCAAAGGTCGTAATTTTTCTTGAAGGTCCACCTTCGGGCACAGATATTCTCCTTGACGCTTAGTGGTGCAACACGCTGAGAAAATACCTCCTTCACCCCAACCAGTCGATCATCGAGGTATTTTGAGTTAATTTTTAACGTATTGTGATTTGTAAAAATCTGTTCCTGCATATTACTAAAATGGGACAAAACTATGTTTTCCCAAAATTCCATGTTTTGTTCATTTAAAGATTTTATAAAAGGGAAAATATTAGCTACAATTGCATTGTAGCCAATTCCCTACAATATGTGCTACAAATTGTGGGTGCCTGAGTCCTTCTGTGAGTCCCTGACTTCTTTCTGTGGGTCCCCGATTCATTTTCTTATGTATTTTGATGGGGTATGTTGGAAAATTTAGTGCACTTGAGGGATGAGTTCACACCTGGTAATGGGTTTGGAGGTACGGGAGTGTACATCCATTTGGTCCATAACACCCTGACATCAATTGAGGTTATACTAGTAGACTCTACTGCTCTGCTGCTAGACTCACTTCTAGACTCTGCTGCTAGACTCTCCGCTCTGACTCTCGCCTATGATTCAAAGTACTGCTGATGCAAAAGTACCATGTAATACTGATGTCAAGTACTACAGTAACTATGATTCAAAGTGCTGCTCGTTTTAACCACTGAATCTACATTATGAAAGTATTATGTTATAATAATGGCCGTTAATATACATAATTCCATAGGGCTAGGGTTTTGAGTAAACTCTATTTAAATAGAGTCACAACCATTCTGCATAGGATTACGATCAATACAAAACCCTAAACACACTTGAATACGATTTCTGTCTTGATTTGTGCCTAAAACTAGAACATTCACGGTCTTATTCCTCATAGAATATTCGTGATAACTCCCAGGATTAGGTCGAATAGTTCTATTGGAAGTGATAACACGATTATCAAAGTGAATATCCGTACATGATTAATCTTAACCCTAATCTGGAACACAGTAACACACTCATTATAACCCAACAATCAACTGAAACTATTTAGTGATAATCAATGCTGCTGATGAACATAGCTGCTTACTTTTCCAGCTGGGAAAATGAAAGGTGTATAGAAGATGGCAGAGACGATCAGTTCTGCTGCAAGCAATAATTTAGTGTCTGTTCTCACTCTTGATATTCCTGAAGATTCATGGGATAATCTACCATGGAACATGAGAGAGCAAGACAAGTGAGAGAATGATGAACTACGTTGCAGAGGTATTAATCCTCAATGGTAAATGTCTGATTCACTCTTGAATTTATCGAGGAATTGTTGAATACTTCGAAAAGAAACTATGGAGATTCCTTGGAGAACCAAGTATAATGGTCTGAAGATGGATGCATCAATGTAAGAAGTTCCTGTAAGTAATTTTAACAATTACCAAAATGGTTGATCTAACCTGTCATGGAACATACAATGAACCCTTAGTTAACTTGGTCGATCACACAACACAAGATGAACATGGATGAAGGCTATTTCTAGTCCTTGTATCATCGAAAACTACCTCCTTCCTTGAAAGATTTCAAGCATATAGCTTAATGGCATAAAGAAGGAGGGGATTACTCTTGTTGATTTGGTGCAGTCCTTGCGCAATTGAGGAATCTCTTAACAAAGCACAGACATTGAACAAGCCATAAAGAGTGCACATGCTAACTATGGATCCATCAGTTATGTTCAATATGGTGGACATAAAAACCCTCCAGGACAATGACAACAAGGGCAAGCGTACAGCACATGGAATAACAACCAAAGATGACATAACAAGAAACCTAAGGTGACTTGTTGGAAGGTGTGGGAAACCTGGACACTTCAGGAAAGATTGCAAAGGGTGTTGAAAGTTGGAAACAATTCCAATGGTATCTC
>LBNU01004331.1:65452-81123 GCA_014162995.1 Artemisia annua | reverse complement strand
TGTTCTTGATTTGTGCCTAAAACAAGAACATCACTTGGTCTTATCCCATAGAGATATTCGTGTAACCCAGGCATAGGGTCGAATAGTTTCTATTGGAAAGTGATACCACGATTTCAAGTGAATATCCGGTACTCATTGATTATCTTAACCCTAATCTGGAACACAGTAACACATTATAAACCAACATAACTTCATATAAACGGATTGTCAAAGCTCTCAACTCATTTTTAGAAAAGAAAAATCATTCAATTCTATTTTAAAAGAAATTTGAAACGAAAAAACAAAGATACTTTTCTACAACTAAACATTACTTTAATGGTCTACAAGTTTTTCAATCCAATTTTTATTTTTTTATTTTTTTTTTATTTATTTTTTTTTAAGAACGGCACTACACTTGAATCCGACCCCCAGAGTTAAACTATCCAAACGGGCAGGCCCCGGGACCCGAACCACTAGGAGAGACCCACGAAGGGAAACCCCTAGAACTCACGGCTTCGCATTAAGAGGAAAATCCAGATTTTTGCCACTTGCGAGACTTGAACCCGGGTAAAACCCTCCCCAAACTCCAAAAGGCCACTGAGCTAACTCAGTTGGTTCACCAAGGTTTCCTTTATTTCTCTTGCCGGTGCGGCCCTAGGAACGGGACAAAGGGTCGCGATCCCTCGAAGAAGGTTATCCAAAATCTAGGGACCTAAACATTAATGCCTCCTCGGCAACCAAAACTAACCACTGACTCCAACAGACAGTGATCATCAAATTTCGGTTAACTAAATGCAGCAACACAAACAACAACTTAAAATCATAAAATGAAACATTTTCCCGGTCTATTAAAACCCGCCAAAATTATATTAAAAACAGTTGGAATCATATTCATAGCCTCATCATTCTTCTACTTTGGAAAATACTGGTCCAACAATATATCTTCTTCAATTCATATCCAAACACACCTTCAGTCTCACTTTCTCCTAATCTCAACAAAACATTTGACTTAACCACATTGCTAATGGCGGCGCCGCCACCACCTATGACGGCGCCGCCACCACCTATGACGGCGCCGCCACCTCCGATGACGGCGCCTCCTGTTCAAATGTCCAGGGTGGCGGATGATGGCGGGCCGTCAAAGGCGGCGCCGACGGAAAATGTGGCGGCGCCGCCGGGAGTGGTGATGGCTGTGCAGAGGTTAGGGGTGGTGGATGAGAATGGGGTGATGAGGGATGATTTTGAGGTGGGTGCGTTTGATGCGGATGTGGTGGAGAAGGAGGGTAATGAGAGTGAAGTGGCGGAAGGTGGTGGTGGTGGTGTGAGGGTCAACGTTGGGAGGTTTCAGATGTGTGCGGCGAGTATGAGGGAGTATATTCCGTGTTTGGATAATGTGGGGGTGATTAAGAGGTTGGGGGCGGGGAAGAACGGGGAGAAGTTTGAGCGGCATTGTCCGGAGAAAGATAAGGGGTTGGATTGTTTGGTGCCGACGCCTAAAGGGTATAAGGCGCCGATTCCTTGGCCTAGGAGTCGTGATGAGGTAGTTTGTAATTCTATGTTTATTGTGAATTTGGATATAATCTTATGCTAGTGATTACCCATACATGAATAACGTTATGGTCATTTGTAATAATTTAGTTTCAATATGGGAGCAAATAGGCATTTTTGTAAACAGTGTCTTTGTATTGACGATTATGTGTTTGGAACTTATATCAGGTGTGGTATAATAATGTACCACATGCACAGCTAGCTGAATATAAGGGTGGTCAAAATTGGATCGTTGTATACGGAGATAAATTTAGGTTTCCTGGCGCTGGAACACAGTTCATACATGGTGCTGATCAGTACTTGGATCAAATTTCAAAGGTATAAAGTTAACGGGATTTCCACAATCTTGCTTTTCTTGTATTTAGTTGCAAAACAACTAATTTACGTGTTGTTTGGCGTGTGTTAATAGATGATCCCAGCCATTGCATTTGGGCGTCAAACCCGGGTTGTATTAGACGTTGGATGTGGTGTAGCAAGTTTTGGTGCATATTTAGCTTCGCGGAATGTACTCACTATGTCTGTAGCTCCAAAAGATGTACATGAGAATCAGATTCAGTTTGCATTGGAGCGTGGTGTGCCTGCAATGGTGGCAGCTTTTGCAACAAGACGACTGCTTTATCCCAGCCAGGCTTTTGATTTAATTCATTGCTCAAGACGTAGAGTTAATTGGACTCGTGATGGTAAGCTTTCATGGGTGATTGCAAGTAGCTATGTCAAATTGATGTCCTCTAATATGTTTCCACGTAACATGAAATCAGTGATCACTTAACACATTTTTAAGTTTTTATCAGTTTTTGTCTTTATCATGTTATGCCTTGATCCAGAACTTACGCTTGCGCAGCATGTTAATCCCCACTCCTCCTAGATTCCTCAAACATAAATTTGGTATATCGGCTTGCAATGTGATCAGTGTAGTTAGTATTGTTTAATTGCCATGTAGCTTGCCGATGAGCGGAGAGGACAATAGTTTTTGGTTCCAAACCTGGGTATGGATACGGAATCCATTTTGCATCATGTTCAGTCATGTATGGAGTTACAGATCAAAATTTTACTCATCAATCTAGGAATGGGCTGTTTCGGGTTATGTGATATCTCTAGCGGATATGATCAAACAGGTAATTTTTTTTAAAGGCTTAAAAGCAAAAGGGTCTAATGGATTTAGCATATTGAAAGTTACTGCAAGTGTATTTCTAATGCGTAAGACCTCCTAAATCTTTCATAAAATTTGATTATAGTCAAAATAGTATAGTTTCGTGCATAAATCTGTTTTATACTGTTTTTAGTTTCCCTATGTATGTTTGATAGTTCTAGTTCCTTATTTACATAAACTAAAGTTAGCCAAAATGGGGCATGCCTAATTTACCCACTTTTGTACGGGTTACTATGTAGATGGGATCTTGCTGCTTGAAGTCAATAGATTGCTTCGGGCGGGCGGATACTTTGTCTGGGCAGCACAGCCAGTTTACAAGCATGAACCGCTTCTAGAAGAACAATGGCAAGGTAACGCCACAAGTCTGCTGTTAGAATGGTTAATAAAAGTTTTACATGCTTAAGAGGAGATTAATATACCTTCTCACTTTTTAGTTATTCTTCTCGATTAGTATTACTTGACTATGATAAATGTAGAATGTGCTGTAGGCCTTCAAGACAGTAAACCTGATGTTCTTATAATATGAATCTACTTAACTGTAATACAACAAACTTTTGAATATATGATATAAGCATAATCGATAAATTAAAAATCTAAATATGTGGACGGTTATGGTACCAAACTTCTGACCTGTTAGGAGTGATGGTGTAACTGTTGAGGACATAACTAAATCTTCTGTCGACTCAGTTTTATTTACCAGAATAATTGTTGATAGTTTTTGAACCCATTTTGAGTAATATGACTTTTATCTACAACACGTCTTTGTAGTGCTTTTGACTAGGTTGAAACATTGTCTGATTTGTAAGGGTTGGAGGTCTAAGGCTCTAAACATTTCCCATATCTTATCTTATACTTTTTGCTAGTTGGTCTTTGGTAAATATGGAGTAAGCTTAAAAGGAAATGGATCGACCAAAGTGTATTTTTATTGTTAAAAATCTTCTAAATCATCCTTCAGAAATCTTATATGACACACTTATTAATAAAAAGTATGTATTCTATGGAGAATTGTGTTGGATCAAAACGGAACGATGCTTCAACCAACGCCAAAATTGCATGTTTTGATCTGTTACCCCACACGATTGACCTACCCATTTTGGCATCTGTAGTCTCTTGCGATTGTAGCTTTGCGAGTGTAATGATAAATCTGTTTGCATAAGACCGTTTTTATTATTTAATTTTTCTTCTCAGAGATGATCAACCTTACAAATCGTCTTTGTTGGAATCTTGTGAAGAAGGAGGGATACATTGCAATATGGCAGAAACCCCTTGACAACAATTGCTATTTAAGCCGTGATGCTCAGATCCAACCCCCATTGTGTGATAAGGAGGATAACCCAGACGATGTTTGGTAAATTTCTGCTCATATTGTACTTATTTAGAATTATTGTATGCCTTTCTTCATGCATGAATGCATGATTACAATTTCTTTATCAATCATGTCTTATTTAGTCCTATCTGACTCTCGATTATGTTACTTTATCGAATTTATAGGTATGTTAATCTAAAGCCGTGTATTACTCCACTGCCCGAGGACGGGTCTGGAGCAAACATTACCACATGGCCTGCAAGATTGCATAATCCTCCTGAGAGGCTACAAAGCATAAAGATTGATGCCTCTGTATCTAGAAAAGATCTCTTCAAAGCGGAATCAAAATACTGGAAAGAAATAATAGATAGTTATGTCCGCTCTTTACGCCGGAAAAAGTTTAAACGTAGAAATAAGTTTAAACTTAGAAATGTCATGGACATGAGAGCCGGCTTCGGAGGGTACTCTTTCATCACACCATGATTTATTTATTTATTTTTCCTTTTAGCTTTTGAAAACGGGTACTTTGAAATATTAACCTCGTTAATTTTGGCAGATTTGCAGCAGCCTTGATTGACAATCAACTAGATTGCTGGGTCATGAATGTTGTTCCTGTTAGTGGTCCAAACACCTTGCCTGTCATTTATGATCGTGGACTTCTGGGAGTCATACATGACTGGTACGAACTCATCCATTTTTCTGAATCATCATGATTTTTTCATCTTTTTGGTGTTGCTGATTTTGTTCTTTTTCTTCTTAATTTGATCAACCTTAAATATACAATACTGAACCCATCTATACTTTGCAATATGACCGGAACTGTCTGAACTCTTAACCATTGAGCTATTAACTACAGGTGTGAAGCATTTGACACATACCCGAGAACCTATGATCTCTTGCACGCAGCGGGTCTTTTCTCAATTGAGCAAAAAAGGTATATTTCCTCTTGATATAAAGGGAACGAGATTAATATGTTGTACCATTAGTTAAATAGTTTTTGAGTTCAACTATAACAACCATATGCTGATTCCGGACAATTGTGTTCTGTTTTGATATGCATCAGATGCAACATTTCAAGCATCATGCTTGAGATGAACAGGATACTAAGACCTGGGGGACGTGTGTATATTCGTGATTCTGTTTTGGTGATGGATGAACTTCAAGAGATAGGAAAGGCCATTGGTTGGCGTGTAACTATGCGAGATACATCTGAGGGGCCTCATGCAAGTTACAGAATTCTGATGTGTGATAAACGCCTTCGGTAAACAAAATCTAACAAAGTTGGCAATTTATTAACTTGTGAAGCAACATACAAGAGCATATTCACGGATGTTCTTCTGTGACATACAAGACTACAGTGTTTTATTCTTTTGTACTTTGGTTTTAACAGTTCCATAGGTAACATGTACATTCTCTAGTGGTTACACTCTTATGTAAGATTTATCATTTATGTTTAGGATCATCTCCTCTAAAAATAGCTTACGCTGATGGTTTTCCTAAATGAAATTATTGTTGTTTGTGTGTCCTGNGATACTATTAAAAAAAAAAAGTGTTTTTTTTTAATTATTTATTTATATATATTTTTTAACAAGCAACGCAAATAAGGTTAATATGTTCATTTTAATCATTTTTCACTGTCTAACTTTTGTCTATGAACATCACAACTAAGGATTCAAATAAATTTATCACATGTTTTAAGCAAAAACAACTGCCGTATCAAGTTTTTTTTAATCTAAAAATTTGAAGTGAATTGTCTAGTTTAGTTATAAGTTGTTATAGGTTTAAATTCTATACGAGGGATGGTTTAAATTGTGGATTATGTTGGTGTTGGCCTTACTTTTTATGACACGTTGCTCAATAAATGGTAAAATATCACGTCCTTATTATATTTTCAAAGGCAATGAATCTCCAGCTTAATATTTGAAAAAAAAAAAAAAAAAAAATGAAATGAAATTGGAAAAACTAAAGCTTGGAAAGGAAGAAAGAATGAAAGAAAAGTGGCTTACTTAACAACATAAATTTGAAGAACAGAGGCTTATAAATCAGAGATAACAACTTAGTTTCAATGTGAACAATATTAATGACAAAAATAAGAAAAAATGGAGAAAAACAGCATGAGCATTTGACCAGGAAAGTACTAGAAAGGTGATTGGCTTTGAAACAACAAATCAAATAACGCTACAAGTTTAACTATTAGTTTAAGTTTGCTTTAATTTTATGGTAATGTTTTTTTATTTTAGTTGAATTATTATTGTAATGTTTATTCAATTATGAATGAAAATTTAATTTCTTAAATAAGTCTGTGTGTAGTATTATTGGAGCGGGAAAACTAAGTTGGCGGCTTGGCGCTGATGTGGCAGAGATGACCATAAAAAATTATGGTTACAATTAGCATTAATCTTATCTCTAACATGTGTTTAAAAAACATAATAACAACTTATAAAATGACAATTTTACTTTTAATTATTCATTTAATGTTTTGTTTACTCTTTAAATTATTTAGTAACTTGATCTAATATACTTTTTTGTTCTTAATAATAAACAACTAAAATGAGATACCAAAAAATACAATAGTAAAATGGGTAGAGCCTGTTAGGGTGTCTTTTGTTGGTCAAAAATATTTCATTTTTTCAGGAATTTTTCATATGAAAATGAAAATACAGAAAACAATTTAGTCTTCTTCTCATGATTTTTAAAAAAATTGAAATTCTCATTTTAACTAGTAAAATGAAAACTTAAATCTACTATTCTTTACTTTTTCCTCCCTACAAAAAAAAAAAAAAAAAAAAAAAGGTATTTTCCAATCTACCATTTAACTATTCAAGTATCTCATTCTAACCTTAATCATCATTGATAACATCTTCACTTTCCATCCTCGCTGTCGTCGGCCACTATCTCATCCGATGTAATCTTTTTAAAATAAAAAATATATAACTTCATCTAAACTGGTTGTTAAAGCTCTCAACTAATTTTTAGAAAAGAAAAATCATTCTATTCTATTCTAAGGAAATTTGGAAACAAAAAAAACAAGAGTAAAATACAACGTTGGTCCCTAAACTTGTCACCAAATAGTGACTTTTTGAGTCTGAATGCGTCCCTCCACCACTATTTGCAGTTTCTTTTGTTTTTAGTGAAGGGCAAAACGGTCATTTCATATATTTGAATTATTACTCATCTAAATCTCTTCATCTACTCTTCTTCTTCTTCCACTAGGCATGCATGTTCTTTCGTAGTTGTGTGCATGGCCATAAATGACTAGTTGAAATCATTATTTATAACTTGCCTAATGTTTCACTTGTTCTGTACTTCTATATTTGCCTAATATGTTGCTGCAACTTTTAGTGAAATACTACATGTCTACATGCTGCAACTTTATATACTACATGCTAAAATACTATGTTGTTGCAACTGCAACTATTTCACTGATATGTGTCAACTGATATAGCTATATTGCAACTATTTTCTTTTAATTTTCATTTTCTTTCACACTTGTAAAGAATACATGCATTAAAAAAATAATTGTGGGGGAGAATATGGTATGTGTTACACAATGCACAAGCCAACTTAACCCATCCCGTGTTCCCTTTGACCCAATCTCAGTGCATTTTAGCTTAAAAAGGTTTAATATGGTATGAGTAATCATTCTGAATAAGTAGCATAGTTTAGATCATCCATTAGCTTTGAAAATCATGGAGACAGTGAGATAAAGGTGTGTTTGGATTAGCATGGTGTTCTGTGTTCTTGTTGTTGTTTTGGCATGAATGGTCTGTATTAGGTTAGTTAAGAGTTTTTGACTCACAAAAATCATAACTCATTTGGAAAAAAGTCAGAAATCACCTCTAATCTCATTTAGTATACACAGTAGGCATTTTTAAGTTGCATAATCACATAGATAGTTACAATAGTTGTTGCTCTAGCTTAATTTAGTCTTATCTTAGCTTATTACAACAATCTCAGTCATATAGGATCAATCAATGTTCATGAAAGTCAACTTAGTTTATAAAACTCAAAAAGTCAAAAAAGTGTCAAACAACAGAAAACGTTTTTTAATATTTATTTCCTCAATTTTCAACCAAATCTTGTAAAATTCTGGGATAATGTACTCTTATATATTGTGTACTTAGTGGTATTTTTATTTTTATTTTTAGATTGTTTTTACAAGGCTCAATTAACCATTTTTGGGCTGCAAAAACAAGTTTTTAACAGCAGAAAAAGTTTTTTAATTTTCATTTATTCAATTTTCAACAAAATCTTGTAAACTTTTGGAATAATGTACTCTTATATATTGTTTACTTAGTGGTATTTTTATCTTAATTTTTAGATTTTTCCCCCAAGGTCTTAAGCCCTTTTTCGGGCTGCAAAACTCGATTTTCACAGAAAAGTGACAGAAAAACCATTTTTCTTTTGCCCATATCTTGCTATCTACTTGGTCGATTTCCTTGATTTTTGTTGTTTTGGATAGCCTCTAGTACTGTCTTGTTGCATGTACTTTTTTATTTGTCCTAGTTTGCTTGTTTCATGTGCTTATTCTTGGTCTTTTAATTGCTTATTTTGGACCTTGCTGCTGTATGCACCAGTAACCAACACTAAGCTTGTTTGAATTTCTTGTTTCTGTTTAATCCTGGCTTGTTGCTTGTTCTTATAAGTTGATTATGCTTTCTTGTGATCGTGTTTGTTTAGGTTTCCTTTGTTTTTGCTTACCTGCTCATTTTGTTGAGTGGTTTGTGGCCAAAAATCTCCTTTTGACAATAAACCTTGAAACTGTTGGTCTTTTAAGCTTGTACAAGCTTATTTAAAGCTTTTCATAAAAGCTTCTTTTACAAAAGTTGTTTAAAGTTTTTTGTTTCAAGTGTTTAACATAATTTGTGCAAAATGTAACCAAATAGGATTAAGAGTGATTTAACATAATTTGTGAAATCATGCTTAGTTTTATTATCCGCATATTAAGTAGAGCACAATTTTTGAAGTAGATTTCGTTTTATGGCCATGCACACAACTACGAAAGAACATGCATGCCCAGTGGAAGAAGAAGAGTAGATGACGAGACTTAGATGAGTAATAATCCATATATATGAAATGACCGTTATGCCCTTCACTAAAACAAAAGAAAACAACAAATAGTGGTGGAGAGACGCATTCAGACTCAAAAAGTCACTATTTGGACTTCAGGCGACTAAAACAAAAAAGTTAAGGTACCCTGTGATGTTTCGTGACATGTTTAGAGACCAACGGTGTATTTTACTCAAAAAACAAAGATACTTTTCTACACTTTAATAGCTCCACAAGTTTTTTAATCCAAAAAAAACTAGCCGCCCATTTTACTGCCGGTTTGTCTTCCACCTCTTACTACTTATATCCACGTTTCTTTTATTTCTCTTGCCGGTACGGCCCTAGGAACGGGACAAAGGGTCGCGATCCCTCGAAGAAGGTTATCCAAAATCTAGGGACCTAAACATTAATGCCTCCTCGGCAAACAAAACTAACCACTGACTCCAACAGACAGTAATCATCAAATTTCAGTTAACTAAATGCAGCAACACAAACAACAACTTAAAATCATAAAATGAAACATTTTCCCGGTCTAGTAAAACCCGCCAAAATTATATTAAAAACAGTTGGAATCATATTCATAGCCTTATCATTCTTCTACTTTGGTAAACACTGGTCCAACAATTATGACTACCAACGATATACCTTCTTCAATTCATATCTAAAAACACCTTCAGTCTCACTTTCACCTAATCTCAACAAGTCATATGATTTAACCACATTGACAATGGCGGCGCCGCCACCTCCGATGACGGCGCCGCCAGCCCAGAAGTCAGGGGTGGAGGTTGAGGATGGAGGATTATCAAAGGCGGCGCCGCCAGTAGTGGTGGCGCCGCCACCGGTTGTGGTGGTGGCTGTGCAGAGGTTAGGGGTGATGGATGAGAATGGGGTGATGAGGGATGATTTTGAAGTGGGTGCGTTTGATGTGGAAGTGGTGGAGAAGGAGGGTAATGAGAGTGAAGTGGTGGAAGGTGGTGGTGGTGTGAGGGTCAAGGTTGGGAGGTTTCAGAAGTGTGCGGCGACTATGAGGGAGTATGTACCGTGTTTGGATAATGTGGGGGTGATTAAGAGGTTGGGGGCGGGGAAGAGAGGGGAGAAGTTTGAGCGGCATTGTCCGGAGACGGATAACGGGTTGGATTGTTTGGTGCCGACGCCTAAAGGGTATAAAGCGCCGATTCCTTGGCCGAGGAGTCGTGATGAGGTAGTTTGTGTTTTCATGTCTATTGTGAATTTGGATATAATTTTGTGCTAGTGCCTAGTGATTATCGATACGTGAATAAGTAGTAGTATGATTTTGCCAGGATAATGCATTGTGAGTCAAATAACATTATGGTAATTTTTAATAATCGAGTTTCAATATCTGTGCAAATATGCGTTGTTGTATGGAGACCTTGAACAATAAACCTATAAACATAACCCATAAGAGAGTGTAAGGAAAATGTGATTCATAGTTTCATACGAGGTAATGTAGTTGAATGATGGTATAGACGTTAGTGGTGCAAATGGCGGCTTTGTATTGATGGTTATGTGTTTGGAACTTATTACAGGTTTGGTATAACAATGTACCACATGCACAGCTAGCTGAATATAAGGGTGGTCAAAATTGGATTGTCGTATACAAAGATAAATTTAGGTTTCCTGGCGGTGGAACACAGTTCATACATGGTGCAGATCAGTACTTGGATCAAATTTCAAAGGTATAAGTTGCTTTTCTTTTATGTAGTTGCAAAACAGCTGGTTTACGTATTTGTTGTTTGGCGTGTGTTAATAGATGATCCCAGCCATTGCATTTGGGCGTCAAACCCGGGTTGTATTAGACGTTGGATGTGGTGTAGCAAGTTTTGGTGCATATTTAGCTTCGCGGAAGGTACTCACTATGTCTGTAGCTCCAAAAGATGTACATGAGAATCAGATTCAGTTTGCGTTGGAGCGTGGTGTGCCTGCAATGGTGGCAGTTTTTGCTACAAGGCGACTGCTTTATCCTAGCCAGGCTTTTGATTTAATTCATTGCTCAAGATGTAGAGTTAACTGGACTCGTGATGGTAAGCTTTCATGGTGATTGGCTCATACTTTTGCTTGCTAAGAAGAGCAAGTAGTTGTGTCAAATTAATGTCCTTTTATAGTTAAAATGGGTAGCTCATGCTTGTTCCCTTGTTCTTTTAGCTATATATGTGCAATCTGTTTTATACTATTTTTGAATATCTGCCCCTCACACACGTGGGATAGTTCTCGCACCTGGTTTACATAAACCAAAGATACCCAAAATGGGGCTTGTCTAATTTACTCACTTTTCTAAGTGTGTTACTATGTAGATGGGATCTTGCTGCTTGAAGTCAACAGATTGCTTAGGGCAGGAGGATACTTTGTCTGGGCAGCACAGCCAGTTTACAAGCATGAACCGCTTCTAGAAGAACAATGGCAAGGTAACGCCACTAGTCTGCTGTTAGAATGGTTAATAAAAGTTTTACATGCTTAAGGGGAGGTTAATATTCCTTCTCACTTTTTAGTTATTCTTGCTCAATTAGTATTAGTTGACTATGATAAATATAGAATGTGCAATAGGCCTTCAAGACAGGAAAGCTAATGCTCTTATAAATATGATCTAAACTGTGATACAACAAACTTTTGAATATATGTTATCAGCATAATCGGTAAATTAAAAATCTAAATATGTGAACATTGTTAATAGAGTTTGCTAAACGGGTATGGTACCAAAGGCATCTGACCTGTTAGGAGTGGTGGCGTAACTGTTGAGACATAACTAGCAACTCTAAATCTTCTGTCAACTCAGTTTTATTTACCAGAATAATCGTTGATAGTTTTTGAACCCATTTTGAGTTAAAAATGACTTTTATCTACAACACGTCTTTGTAGTGCTTTTGACTAGGTTGAAATATTGTCTGATTTATAAGGTTTGGAGGTCTAAGGCTCTAAACATTTTCTATATCATACTTTTTGCTAGTTGGTCTTTGGTAATGATGGCAGTTTGACTCATTTACTTATATAAAATTAGTAAGCTTAAAAGGAAATAGATCGAAAGCCACCAAAGTGTATTTTTATTGTTAAAAATCTTCTAAATCATCTTTCAGAAATCTTATATGACACTTATTAATAAAAAGTATGTATTCTTCTATGGAGAACTGTGTTGGATCAAAACGGAACGATGCTTCAATCAACGCCAAAATTGCATGTTTTGATCTGTCACCCCACACGACTGGCCTACCCATTTTGGCATCTGTAGTCTCTTGCGATTGTAGCTTTACGAGTTTAATGATAAATCTGTTTACATAAGACCGTTTTTATTATTTTTCTTCTCAGAGATGATCAACCTTACAAATCGTCTTTGTTGGAATCTTGTGAAGAAGGAGGGATACATTGCAATATGGCAGAAACCCCTTGACAACAATTGCTATTTAAGCCGTAATGCTCAGACCCAACCCCCATTGTGTGATAAGGAGGATAACCCAGACGATGTTTGGTAAATTTCTGCTCCTATTGTACTTATTCAGAATTATTGTATGCCTTTCTTCATGCATGAATGCATGATTACAATTTCTTTACCAATCATGTCTTTTGTATTCCTGTCTGACTCTCGATTATATTACTTTATTGAATTTATAGGTATGTTAATCTAAAGCCGTGTATTACTCCACTGCCCGAGGACGGGTCTGGAGCAAACGTTATCACATGGCCTGCAAGATTGCATAATCCTCCTGAGAGGCTTCAAAGCATAAAGATTGATGCCTTTGTATCTAGAAAAGATCTCTTCAAAGCAGAATCAAAATACTGGAAAGAAATAATAGATAGTTATCTCCGCTCTTTCTGGAAAAAGTTTAAACTTAGAAATGTCATGNCAGCCTTGATTGACAATCAACTAGATTGTTGGGTCATGAATGTTGTTCCTGTTACTGGTCCAAACACCTTGCCTGTCATTTATGATCGTGGACTTCTGGGAGTCATGCATGACTGGTACGAACTCATCCATTTTTCTGAATCATCATGATTTTCATCTTTTTGGTCTTGCTGATTTTGTTCTTTTTCTTCTTAATTTGATCAACCTTAAATATACAATACTGAACGCATCTATACTTTGCAATATGACCGGAACTGTCTTAACTCTTAACCATTGAGCTATAACTACAGGTGTGAAGCATTTGACACATACCCGAGAACCTATGATCTCTTGCATGCAGCGGGTCTTTTCTCAATTGAGCAAAAAAGGTATATTTCCTCTTGATATAAAGGGCACGAGATTAATATGTTGTACCATTAGTTAAAATAGTTTGAGTTCAACTGTAACAACCATATGCTGATTCCGGATAATTGTGTTCTGTTTTGATATGCATCAGATGCAACATTTCAAGCATCATGCTTGAGATGAACAGGATACTAAGACCTGGGGGACATGTGTATATTCGTGATTCTGTTTTGGTGATGGATGAACTTCAAGAGATAGGAAAGGCCATTGGTTGGGGTGTAACTATGCGAGATGCATCTGAGGGACCTCATGCAAGTTACAGAGTTCTGATATGTGATAAACGCCTTCGGTAAACAAAGTTGGCTATTTATTAGCTTGTGAAGCAACATACAAGAGCATATTCACGGAAGTTCTTCTCTGGCATACAAGACTACAGTGTTTTATTCTTTTGTACTTTGGTTTTAACAGTTCCATAGGTAACATGTACATATCTCTAGTGGTTACACTCATGTAAGATTTATGTTTAGGATCATCTCCTCTAAAAATAGCTTACGCTAATGGTTTTCATAAATGAAATTATTGTTATTTGTGTGTCCTGTTAGTTTATTTAAGTTGGCTAATATTGAGGTTTGAAGTTAAAAAAAATCGCTTGTTTAAGCAATTCAAATATGTTAATATGTTCATTTTAATCATTTTTCACTGTCTATAACTTTTCTTTTATTTATGAACATCATAACTAAGGATTCAAATAAATTTATCACATGTTTTAAGCAAAAAAAAAACTACCGTATCTAGTTTTTTCTAATCTAAGAATTTGAAGTGAATTGTCTAGTTTAGTTATAAGTTGTTGTTATAGGTTTAAATTCTATACGAGGGATGGTTTAAATTATGGATTATGTTGGTGTTGGCCTTACTTTTTATGACACGTTGCTTAATAAATGGTCAAATATCATGTCCTCATTATATTTTCAAAGGTATGAATCTTCAGCTTAATATTTGAAAAAAAAGAAGCATGAAATGAAATTGGAAAAACTAAAGCTTTAAAAGGAAGAAAGATAAAAGAAAAGTGGCTTACTTAACAACGGAAATTTAAAGAACAGAGGCTTATAAATCAGAGATAAAAACTTAGGTGTAATTTGTCTTTTCAGAGCTTTTACCTCTTTATCTGCAAACAATGTCTGCATAAGAAGAGGTACATATAAGCTCTTCATCTGCAAGAAGAAGACCGTTTGTTTTTGGTGTTATTGAAGTACTTTTTTCCTAGACTATTTTTTGTGCTATTAAAGTACTTTTTTTTTTCTTTTCCTTTTTCTTTTTCACAAGTTTTTTACGTTTTCGTCCGCTTGTTACCGTTTTGGTACATTTTCGACCGTTTGTTTACGTTTTTGTCCGTTTTTTAGCTTTCATCCGTTTTTTACGTTTTCGTCTATCTTTTTACGCTTTCGTCCATTTTTTTACGTATTCGTCCTTCTTTTATGTTTTTATCCATTTTTTTTACGTTTTCGTCTGTTGTTTTACGTTTTCGTCTATTATTTTTTTTATGTTTTTGACATTTTTTTTAAACTTTTTTGTCTGTTTTTTAAGATTTTTGTCCCTTTCTTACATTTTCATCTGGTTTTCGACCGTTTTTTTACGTTTTCGTATTTTTTATGTTTTCGTCTTTTTTTTTTTTTTTTTTTTTTTTTTTACGTTTTTTGTTTGTTTTTATACGTTTCATTTTGTTGTTTTGTTTTCGCAATGTAAGAAATAGACCTTAAACGTACACAACGATCACAATGTTAATAAGTAACGGTCGCAAACACATCAGGAAAACAACGAAACGTAAAAAAAAACACAACCAAAAAGTACAAAAAAAAACGGTTGAAAAACGTAAAAAAAAAAAAAAAAAAAAAAAAAAAGATGAAAAGTCAAGAAAGCTACGGAAATTGTAAAAAAAAAACACGGAAAACGTAAAAACGGATATTGAGAAGAGGATGTACTGGGTTTGTGAATAAAAGGTGTAGAAGTGAAAGAAGAGTAATAAGAGGAAGGAGATTGTCTGAATTTTTGAAAGAGAAGAAGCTCTCTTTGTCTGAAAAAAACAAACATTTCCTTGCGCGCTCGCAGAGGACAAGAAGTGAAATAGAGCCAATAAAAGCCTTAATTTTGTAAAAACCAAACAGAGGCCTAAGCTTTTCAATGTGAACAAAATGATTAGTCACAATAATAAGAATAACAGCTGAGAGAAAACAGTTGTTCAGTACACTGAAACCATGAGATCGTTGACTGGAAAGATACTAGAAGACGGGTGCTCGTGGCTTTGAAAACAAATCAAATATATGTACAAGTTTGACTTATTGTTAGGGATTTGGCCGTCACATAGCACAATACTTCTCACGAAATTGTTCCAACACATATAAAGCCGAAATCGTAGTAGTACGCAGGCCGGGTAGGTACTTTTT
>LBNU01004331.1:41592-65350 GCA_014162995.1 Artemisia annua | reverse complement strand
AAAAAAAAAAAAAAAAAAAAAAAGATGAAAACGTCAAAGAAATACGAAATTGTAAAAAAAACAAACGAAAACGTAAAAAACGGATATTGAGAAAGAGATGTATGGTTTGTGAATAAAGAGGTAAGAAGTGAAAGAAGAGGTAATAAGAGGAAGGAGATGTCTGAATTTTGAAAGAGAAAAGAAGCTCTTTTGTCTGAAAAAAAACAAACATGTTCCTCTGCGCGCTCGCAGAGGAAAGAAGTGAAAAGAGGCAATAAAAGCTTATTTTGTAAAAACAAACAAGGCCTAAGTTTCAATGTGAACAATATTAGTCACAATAATAAGAAAAACTGGAGAAAAACAGTATGTAGTACACTGAAACCCATGAGCATTTGACCTGGAAAGTACTAGAGAGGTGCTTGGCTTTGAAACAACAAATCAAATAATGCTACAAGTTTGACTATTAGTTTAGGGATTTGGCCGTACAATAGCAACATACTTTCCAAATTGTTCCAATCTAGTACGCGTACTTTTTTTTGTCCCACTCAATGTAACGAACTTTCAACTTTTGTACCAATCTACCCCATGAAACTTGTTTTACCGGGTAACTTGAATTTTTTTTTACCAAGAACGCTGCCACGTAGGATTTCCACTAAATACCCTATTATAATAACTTCATCACTACCTTTTCTTCCCCAAATTTTTCCCTAACTCTAAACTCTAAATCAATTAAACTGATAATGTCTTCATCCTCCAATCGCAAAAACGACTTACTCATAATCATGCATAACAAGTAAAAGCCTATAACAACGTCCTGGTTTCATTTCGTATACAAAATCATTGAACCCATTACCCATAAAACGAAAACAATAAAAACCTAAACCAGATGCTCTTAATCAAAATGCAATCAGTAACTCACCAACGGATGTATAAACTTCGACCCATCCTCACTCCTATTCAACCAAACATGCTCAAACGGTGTATTCCCAATGGGAACACCAAAATCTTATATTCATCTTGCGGCTTCCTAATCGACGCATTATGAAACGAAACTTTCGCCTTAGGTGTACCTGTCGCAACTTTCACACCCGACGTCAAATTCCCCAAATTCTCACTACCACCAACACTCCTCTCACTCCCCAACACATCCTTCTTTTTCTTATTCTGAACCAACTGAAACCCATCACTTTCCATTGAATCCATAACCTTCAGACCACTTTCTTGCTTATTTCTAATCTTTTAACCTCATCAACAGAGGCATCAAATCTTTCAAAAACCTCATCGTTGAAATTAACCAACCGATCATACCCAACATCATCATCATCTTTATCATTAACAAATTTCATACAAAACACAAGGTAAACGAAGCAAATAGCCCCCAAACATTTGTCCCATACCCAAATGACCATACCTCCAATTCCATCGACACATAAATTGCAAAAAAAAACAGTAAATAAGACCTATTTCTTTGTTTCCTTTCTTGACTTTAAGCCAAGTATCGATTCTTTTCTTTATTACAACCGGGTTTGGTAGGAACCTTGTCTACAGCTGCTTCGTAACTTCCGCCACAATATTGTTGTGATCCAAGACACGTCTTGCTTTCATGATCCTAACAATGGCTGCCTCAACCTGCGGTTTTATTAAGTGTTAATTGATGGATTAGAACATTTGATTGATATGATGAAATTAGGGTTAGGGTTGAAAGAATTGGGGGGAAATATGAGCGGGGTAATAGTGGGGTGTGTTATAAGTTTATTTTAATTAAAAAATAAATGCCAGATATACCACTAGCCGGTTTTCAAACTTTTTACCCGGTTGCCAGTCATCTTATGAGTAGATTGATACAAAAGTTGAAAGTTCGTTACATTGAGTGGAACAAAAAAAAGTATGCGTACTAGATTGGAACAATTCGGAAAGTATGTTGCTATTGTACGGCCAAATCCCAATATATATATGTCTTTTAATCTTTACCAACATAAACACGTTCAAAATGTAATACTTTGTTATAAACATCACTAAACGATACATTCTAGCATTAACCAAACAATGATGTTTCCAACTAATGAAACTGTATCAAAATTAATCCCGAGGCTCTCGACTCTTTCGTGGAGGTGAGGATGATAAAAAAGAAAAATTGTAAAATAAAAGAATAAAATGATGAAGAAGATGAGTTACAAATGACCAAAATACTCTTGTTGACCAATCATGCAAGTTACAAACAAGTTTCGCAGTGCATAAAGAGTTTTTGGTCATTTCAATATGCATAATGAAATCGAAAGAAAGTACATAGAGCATTAATTGCTTTTACCCTAAATCTGTAGATTTGGAGTTTTGGACGAAGTCATTAGTGAAAGTTATCGATTTCATATAATTAATAGATGTAGAGATGTAAGAGATCCTGTCTCCGCATAAGAAGTAACTCGAGGTTAGGTGCACCAGTACCACAGTAATTCACCTTAAATTGGCATTGGATGTTGCTCGGAGCCTCGGACCACCTTTAAGGTACGGTTTGAGTTTTTATTTTTTTTTAAACTTTGAATGTTAAATGAAATCATCTTGAGTGTTGTAATCATTTACAATGATTGAATTTTTAGCTATCAAATTTAATTAGAGTATACTAAAATCCTAATCCAAATATATTATCGTAATGATTTACAATGATCATTTTAAATGATTATGAAAGTAACATATTATGTTTATTTAACAAACTGGTTTCCCATACTAGCTAGGTGATGTTCGTCTCAAGGAAATTGAAAATTGATTTGCACAATTTTAATTTTTATTGACACATTCTATATATGGCTATATGCACTAGAAAATTTTACTTTTAATATAACATGCTTAAATTGCTTGTATAATAGAGTGTCTCAAAAAAAAATTATAAAGTGTGTCAATCACTCCCCGTATCTGAAAGGTGTGAGTATGAGTGATTTGTTATAAAGACGTTCGTTTGAAAAATATGAGAATGAGCGAATGTATATGATTCTTTATGTGTGTTTGTATGTAGATTTGAGCTTTAAATCAATAAAAAATAATCAAACTCATAAAAAAATTCCAGTTTCAAGTCGGCTGAAAATTGTCATGCAAGTAATTAAAATCCCGGAGACTAATATGTGGCAAGTGAAAATGAGAACGCTAGACTCGTAGAATATTTGATTTAGAGAGAGAGAGAGAGAGAGAGAGAGAGAGAGAGAGAGAGAGAGAGAGAGAGAAAACAAACTTATGTTGCAAGCGAAGGTTATGTTTAATTATCTTTTTCACTATGCTCTCTATATTTAATTAAGGGATTTGGCCGTACAATAGCAACATACTTTCCAAATTGTTCCAATCTAGTACGCGTATTTTTTTTTGTCCCACTCAATGTAACGAACTTTCAATTTTTGTACCAATCTACCCCATGAAACTTGTTTTACCGGGTAACTTGAATTTTTTTTTACCAAGAACGCTGCCACGTAGGATTTCCACTAAATACCCTATTATAATAACTTCATCACTACCTTTTCTTCCCCAAATTTTTCCCTAACTCTAAACTCTAAATCAATTAAACTGATAATGTCTTCATCCTCCAATCGCAAAAACGACTTACTCATTATCATGCATAACAAGTAAAAGCCTATGACAACGTCCTGGTTTCATTTTCGTATACAAAATCATTGAACCCAAAATCTTATATTCATCTTGCGGCTTCCTAATCGACGCATTATGAAACGAAACTTTCGCCTTAGGTGTACCTGTCGCAACTTTCACACCCGACGTCAAATTCCCCAAATTCTCACTACCACCAACACTCCTCTCACTCCTCAACACATCCTTCTTTTTCTTATTCTGAACCAACTGAAACCCATCACTTTCCATTGAATCCATAACCTTCAGACCACTTTCTTGCTTATTTCTAATCTTTTAACCTCGTCAACAGAAGCATCAAATCTTTCAAAAACCTCATCGTTGAAATTAACCAACCGATCATACCCAACATCATCATCATCTTTATCATTAACAAATTTCATACAAAACACAAGGCAAACGCAGCAAATAGCCCCCAAACATTTGTCCCATACCTAAATGACCATACCTCCAATTCCATCGACACATAAATTGCAAAAAAAAAACAGTAAATAAGACCTATTTCTTTGTTTCCTTTCTTGACTTTAAGCCAAGTATCGATTCTTTTCTTTATTACAACCGGGTTTGGTAGGAACCTTGTCTACAGCTGCTTCGTAACTTCCGCCACAATATTGTTGTGATCCAAGACACGTCTTGCTTTCATGATCCTAACAATGGCTGCCTCAACCTGCGGTTTTATTAAGTGTTAATTGATGGATTAGAACATTTGATTGATATGATGAAATTAGGGTTAGGGTTGAAAGAATTGGGGGGAAATATGAGCGGGGTAATAGTGGGGTGTGTTATAAGTTTATTTTAATTAAAAAATAAATGCAGATATACCACTAGCCGGTTTTCAAACTTTTTACCCGGTTGCCAGTCATCTTATGGGTAGATTGATACAAAAGTTGAAAGTTCGTTACATTGAGTGGAACAAAAAAAAGTATGCGTACTAGATTGGAACAATTCAGAAAGTATGTTGCTATTGTACGGCCAAATCCCATTAGTTTAAGTTTGCTTTAATTTTATGGTAATGTTTTTTTATTTTAGTTGAATTATTATTGTAATGTTTATTCAATTATGAATGAAAATTAAATTTTTTAATTAAGTCTGTGTGTAGTATTATTGGAGAGGGAAAACTAAGTTGGCGGCTTGGCGCTGATGTAGCAGAGATGACCATAAAAAATTATGGTTACAATTAGCATTAATCTTATCTCTAACATGTGTTTAAAAAACATAATAACAACTTATAAAATGACAATTTTACTTTTAATTATTCATTTAATGTTTTGTTTACTCTTTAAATTATTTAGTAACTAGATCTAATATACTTTTTTGTTTTTAATAATGAACAACTAAAACGAGACACCAAAAAATACAATAGTAAAATGGGTAGAGCATGTTAGGGTGTGTTTAGTTGGTAAAAAATATTTCATTTTTTCAAGAATCTTTGCATATGAAAATGAAAATACTGAAACAATTTAGTCATATTTGCTTCTCATAATTTTCAAAAAAAAAAAATGAAATTCTTACTTTCAAAATTTTAACTAGTAAAATGAAATTCTCACTTTCAAGTATCTCATTAAAATCTTAATCATCATTGGTAACATCTTCATCTTCCATCCTCACTGTCGTTGGCCACTGTCTCATCCGATGTAATCTTTTTAATAATAAAGAAAATATATAACTCCGTCTAAACGGATTATCGAAGCTCTCAACAAATTTTTAGAAAAGAAAAATCATTCTATTCTATTCTAAACAAATTTAGAAACTAAAAAACAAATATACCTTTCTGCAACTAAACACTACTTTGATACCTTAATGGTCTACAAGTTTTTCAATCAAAAAAAAAACTAGAGGTGCATTTTACTACTAGTTGGTCTTCCACCTCTTACTACTTATATCCCACGTTTTCTTTATTTCTGTTGCCGGTACGGCCCTAGGAACGGGACAAAGGGTCACGATCCCTCGAAGGTTATCCAAAATCTAGGGACCTAAACATTAATGCCTCCTCGGCAACCAAAACTAACACACATTGATGATCAAATTTCAGGTAACTAAATTCAGCAAACCAAAATCATAAAATGAAACATTTTCCCGGTCTAGTAAAACCCGCCAAAATTATATTAAAAACAGTTGGAATCATATTCATAGCCTTATCATTCTTCTACTTCGGTCAACAATGGACCAACTATTATGACTACCAACAATATATCTTCTTCAGTTCATATCCAAACACGCCTTCAGTCTCACTTTCTCCTAATCTCAACAAAACATTTGATTTAACCACATTGCCAATGGCGGCGCCGCCATCACTTATGACGGCGCCGCCACCTCCGATGACGGCGCCGCCTGTTCAAATGTCCAGGGTGGCGGATGATGGCGGGCCGTCAAAGGATGCGCCGACGGAAAATGTGGCGGCGCCGCCGGGAGTTGTGATGGCTGTGCAGAGGTTAGGGGTGGTGGATGAGAATGGGGTGATGAGGGATGATTTTGAAGTGGGTGCGTTTGATGTGGAAGTGGTGGAGCAGGGGAGTAATGAGAGTGAAGTGGCGGAAGGTGGTGGGGCTGTGAGGGTCAAGGTTGGGAGGTTTCAGAAGTGTGCAGCGAGTATGAGGGAGTATATTCCGTGTTTGGATAATGTGGGGGCAGAGAAGAATGGGGAGAAGTTTGAGCGGCATTGTCCGGAGAGGGATAAGGGGTTGGATTGTTTGGTGCCGACGCCGAAAGGGTATAAAGCGCCGATTCCGTGGCCGAGGAGTCGTGATGAGGTAGTTTGTAATTCTATGTTTATTGTGAATTTGGATATAATCTTATGCTAGTGATTACCCATACATGAATAACGTTATGGTCATTTGTAATAATCTAGTTTCAATATGGGAGCAAATAGGCATTTTTGTAAACAGTGTCTTTGTATTGACGATTATGTGTTTGGAACTTATATCAGGTGTGGTATAATAATGTACCACATGCACAGCTAGCTGAATATAAGGGTGGTCAAAATTGGATCGTTGTATACGGAGATAAATTTAGGTTTCCTGGCGCTGGAACACAGTTCATACATGGTGCTGATCAGTACTTGGATCAAATTTCAAAGGTATAAAGTTAACGGGATTTCCACAATCTTGCTTTTCTTGTATTTAGTTGCAAAACAACTAATTTACGTGTTCTTTGGCGTGTGTTAATAGATGATCCCAGCCATTGCATTTGGGCGTCAAACCCGGGTTGTATTAGACGTTGGATGTGGTGTAGCAAGTTTTGGTGCATATTTAGCTTCGCGGAATGTACTCACTATGTCTGTAGCTCCAAAAGATGTACATGAGAATCAGATTCAGTTTGCATTGGAGCGTGGTGTGCCTGCAATGGTGGCAGCTTTTGCAACAAGACGACTGCTTTATCCCAGCCAGGCTTTTGATTTAATTCATTGCTCAAGATGTAGAGTTAATTGGACTCGTGATGGTAAGCTTTCATGGGTGATTGCAAGTAGCTATGTCAAATTGATGTCCTCTAATATGTTTCCACGTAACATGAAATCAGTGATCACTTAACACATTTTTAAGTTTTTATCACTTGTTGTCTTTATCATGTTACGCCTTGATCCAGAACTTACGCTTGCGCAGCATGTTAATCCCCACGCCTCCTAGATTCCTCAAACATAAATTTGGTATATCGGCTTGCAATGTGATCAGTATAGTTAGTATTGTTTAATTGCCTTGTAGCTTGACGATGAGCGGAGACTGAGAGGACAATTGTTTTTGGTTCCAAACCTGGGTATGGATACGGAATCCATTTTGCATCATGTTCAGTCATGTATGGAGTTACAGATCAAAATTTGACTCATCAATCTAGGAATGGGCTGTTTCGGGTTATGTGATATCTCTAGCGGATCAAACAGGTAATTTTTTTTAAAGGCTTAAAAGCAAAAGGGTCTAATGGATTTAGCATATTGAAAGTTACTGCAAGTGTATTTCTAAAGCGTAAGACCTCCTAAATCTTTCATAAAATTTGATTATAGTCAAAATAGTATAGTTTCTTTACTCAACTATCTATGTGCATAAATCTGTTTTATACTGTTTTTTAGTTTCCCTATGTATGTTTGATAGTTCTAGTTCCTTGTTTACATAAACTAAAGTTAGCCAAAATGGGGCATGCCTAATTTACTCACTTTTGTACGGGTTACTATGTAGATGGGATCTTGCTGCTTGAAGTCAATAGATTGCTTCGGGCGGGCGGATACTTTGTCTGGGCAGCACAGCCAGTTTACAAGCATGAACCGCTTCTAGAAGAACAATGGCAAGGTAACGCCACAAGTCTGCTGTTAGAATGGTTAATAAAAGTTTTACATGCTTAAGGGGAGATTAATATACCTTCTCACGTTTTAGTTATTCTTCTCGATTAGTATTACTTGACTATGATAAATGTAGAATGTGCTGTAGGCCTTCAAGACAGTAAACCTGATGCTCTTATAATATGAATCTACTTAACTGTATTACAACAAACTTTTGAATATATGATATAAGCATAATCGGTAAATTAAAAATCTAAATATGTGAACGGTTACGGTACCAAACTTCTGACCTGTCAGGAGTGATGGTGTAACTGTTGAGGACATAACTAAATCTTCTGTCGACTCAGTTTTATTTACCAGAATAATTGTTGATAGTTTTTGAACCCATTTTGAGTAATATGGCTTTTTTCTACAACACGTCTTTGTAGCTTTTTTCTACAACACGTCTTTGTAGTGCTTTTGACTAGGTTGAAACATTGTCTGATTTATAAGGGTTGGAGGTCTAAGGCTCTAAACATTTCCCATATCTTATCTTATACTTTTTGCTAGTTGGTCTTTGGTAAAGATGGCAGTTTTGACTCACTTACTTGTATAAAATTAGTAAGCTTAAAAGGAAATGGATCGACCAAAGTGTATTTTTATTGTTAAAAATCTTCTAAATCATCATCCTTCAGAAATCTTATATGACACACTTATTAATAAAAAGTATGTATTCTATGGAGAATTGTGTTGGATCAAAACGGAACGATGCTTCAACCAACGCCAAAATTGCATGTTTTGATCTGTTACCCCACACGATCAACCTACCCATTTTGGCATCTATAGTCTCTTGCGATTGTAGCTTTGCGAGTGTAATGATAAATCTGTTTACATAAGACCGTTTTTATTATTTTTCTTCTCAGAGATGATCAACCTTACAAATCGTCTTTGTTGGAATCTTGTGAAGAAGAAGAAGGGATACATTGCAATATGGCAGAAACCCCTTGACAACAATTGCTATTTAAGCCGTGATGCTCAGATCGAACCCCCATTGTGTGATAAGGAGGATAACCCAGACGATGTTTGGTAAATTTCTGCTCATATTGTACATATTCAGAATTATTGTATGCCTTTCTTCATGCATGAATGCATGATTACAATTTCCTTACTAATCATGTCTTATTTAGTCCTATCTGACTCTCGATTATATTACTTTATCGAATTTATAGGTATGTTAATCTAAAGCCGTGTATTACTCCACTGCCCGAGGACGGGTCTGGAGCAAAAATTACCACATGGCCTGCAAGATTGCATAATCCTCCTGAGAGGCTACAAAGCATAAAGATTGATGCCTTTGTATCTAGAAAAGATCTCTTCAAAGCGGAATCAAAATACTGGAAAGAAATAATAGATAGTTATGTCCGACGCCGGAAAAAGTTTAAACTTAGAAATAAGTTTAAACTTAGAAATGTCATGGACATGAGAGCCGGCTTCGGAGGGTACTCTTTCATCACACCATGATTTTTTTTTTTTTTTTCCTTTTAGCTTTTGAAAACGGGTACTTTGAATATTAACCTCGTTAATTTTGGCAGATTTGCAGCTGCCTTGATTGACAATCAACTAGATTGCTGGGTCATGAATGTTGTTCCTGTTAGTGGTCCAAACACCTTGCCTGTCATTTATGATCGTGGACTTCTGGGAGTCATGCATGACTGGTACGAACTCATCCATTTTTCTGAATCATCATGATTTTCATCTTTTTGGTCTTGCTGATTTAGTTCTTTTTCTTCTTAATTTGATCAACCTTAAATACAATACTGAACCCATCTATACTTTGCCATATGACCGGAACTGTCGGAACTCTGAACCGTTGAGCTATTAACTACAGGTGTGAAGCATTTGACACATACCCGAGAACCTATGATCTCTTGCATGCAGCGGGTCTTTTCTCAATTGAGCAAAAAAGGTATATTTCCTCTTGATATAAAGGGCACGAGATTAATATGTTTTACCATTAGTTAAAATAGTTTTGAATTCAATTATAATAACCATATGCTGATTCCAAATAATTGTGTTCTGATGTGATATGCATCAGATGCAACATTTCAAGCATCATGCTTGAGATGAACAGGATATTAAGACCTGGGGGACGTGTGTATATTCGCGATTCTATTTTTGTGATGGATGAACTTCAAGAGATAGGAAAGGCCATTGGTTGGCATGTAACTATGCGAGATACATCTGAGGGGCCTCATGCAATTTACAGAATTCTGATATGTGATAAACGCCTTCGGTAAATAATACTCCGTATCTAACAAAGTTGGGGAATATTTACTTGTGAAGCATCACATAAGTGCATATTCAACAATGCTCTTCTCTGACATAAAGACAACCGTTTTTTATTTTTTATTTTTTATTATTATTATTTTTTTATTTGTGTGTGTGTGTGTACACTTCGGTTTTAACAGTTCTATAGGTAACATGTACATATCTTATACTGGTAACACTCTGTAATATTTATGTTTAGGAATTTCTCCTCTAAAAATAGTTTACGCTGATGGTTTTCATAAATAAAATTATTCTTATCTGAGTGTCCTGTCAGTTTAGTTAGCTAATATTGAAGGTTTTGAAGTAAAAAAAATCCGTTTGTTTATCAATTTGTTTAACATTCTTTGAATTCAGATTTCTTTAGGTGAAAACGTCTAACAAGTAACAACTACCCAATGTTACCACCTAAACTTGCCCATTCTCCTTTTATGATGAGTGGATGGATAATAATATACTAGCTGGCGTACCCGCGCGTTGCAGCGGCGGGTACCCTGAAATAAAAATTTTGGATGAATAATGTATTTTAGCTTATTATGTTCTTTTTGACAATAAATTTACGAATATAAAGAATTTCGTATAGCCCGTGCCCGTTTGGGCTCGAACCTGTTGGCCCGTGCCTGTTTGGGCTCGAGCCCGTTTGGTCCGCACCCGTTCGGGCTCAAGCCCATTTGGCCCGTTGCCCGTTTGAGCTTGAATATTTGTATAATGGGCTTTATTATTTGTAGTAGTAAAATTTAATGAAGGAATTGTGTTTAATTTGGTTGTACAATATGCTTGATAATTTTTATTTCTTATGTAATGGGTGTTTTAATAACTGTATTAATTGTATTTATTGACCAGTTAAATAATTGACTACATTAAATAGCATTAATGTGGTGTTTTGTTGTACACTATGTTTCTTGTCTTGTACGTCTGAAAATTATGTGCATTAAAGTGTTGTACACTATGTTTCTTTTCTTGTAAGTAGTAGTCATTATAGTCATTAATAACATTGACCACTTTAATAGCATTAATGTTGTAAGTCTGAAAATTACATCATGCTTATTTTGTTGTACACTATATTTATTTTGTTGTAAATCTGAAAATTGGTTGCAGCTATTGTACATTGTGCTTAAATGGTTGTAATTTTTGGTGAATGGGTGTTTTTAATAGCATTAATGTTGTTTGATAAAATTTTGGTCTTAAAATGAAATCACGCTTTATTTTATTGTACAATATGCTTACTTTGTTGTAATTCTGAAAATTGGGTGCATTAAAGTGTTGTAAACCCTGCTCAATTTCTTGTAAGTCTTAAAATTTTGGAGAGAGAATCATTCATGCTTTATATGTGGTATAGATATGTATGAGTATAATTTGCTCATCTCCCCACCCATATATTAGAGGAACATGCCAACACATATATGCCACTTGGCAACCAACAATTACGTGGAAACCCAAAAATATGCCATGCTGTCAGTTTAAATTAGCTGTCAACTATTTACACCCTCATTCCACACTCCTTCCACACTTCAACCAATACCCCCAAATCAAATCCCTGATTTCAAGCAAGAAATCAATCACATTCAAATTCATTCCAAAAAATATACCTACATCATCGAGAGAAATGAAACCATAAAACAGTCCACAATCCGTTAATGATCACAAAGTCTAGAGAGAAAGATTTATCACAAATGAACCAACTTCAATTGAAGGTATTTTTTTATTTTTATTTTTATTTTTTGTTCCGATTATAATTTAGTTAGGTTAACCAATCACGTTTTATGTATAATGAATTCAAGATCAGTTTCTTATGCATTTATGTATTTTGGTTATTAATTATTAGGTTTCTGTTTTTATAGTTTGTGTTCAACAAAAAGACCATAAATTTTGTATACCAAGTGTTTGATGTAAGTCCTCACTTGAATACAATAAAAAAATGGCAAGACTGTTAACTTAGCACCAAAAATAAAATTAAAGACCTTGTCATAGGTGCTGCAAACATTGTGCGTGATTATGAGCGCAGACTCCAAAAGATGAATGTAAGCGTTTATTTCTTCATGGGAATCACCATTTGGAGTTTTGTTACTAAACATACTTAGTTAATTTTTAAAACCTGGTGTAGGAAGAGAAGAAGGTCTTGGACCGTGAATTAGCTCGTGCTATAATATCTGCAAATCATGTTGTTGTTGTAGGGCTAATGACTGGAAAGAAACCGACAATAAAGTAATGCTCGGAAGGCAATGGCTTGAAGAAAGAAGAGTTTTCCACGCAATGAACTTCATGATTCTTTTTGGCTAATGAAACTAACATGTTGCATAAGTTGGTTTATTTAGTATCTTGAGGCTATTATTGTTATCCAATAAGTCTTAACTTTTTTGGCGATTATTTAAGGGTGAAATGCAGTATCTAATAGTAGCTTTGATGTTTATACTTTCAGGAAGAAACCGTTATGACAAGGTTTACTATGCCATGAAAACTGATGAAGCATTTCTTTGAACAGGTTTGTAATTATTTTCTGATAATACATATTAAAGTAATTCCATGAATCTATTAGCGATAAAGTGTGTAGTAAGTTGGTTGGTTTGTATGTTTTTGTGTTTTTAGCAAATAGTTAGGCATACATCACACTTGGATGTAGTACGTAACTGTTATAACTACTAATTTAAGTAATAATATTCAATTACATGATCATCTGTCATAAAGTTTTCATTCGGCTATTGATTTGTTAGAAAATTTGGCTCATTGAGTCCCGCAAACCAATAACATTAAAATGGGTTTCATTTCCAGAGATGGTAGAATGGTTGGGTTGCGTGGGATGGAATTGAGTGAAATATTAACCTTTTTAATGCGGGTCTAAACTGGTCTGGTTAGTACTTTTCAGATATGGCAGAATGGTTGGGTTACACAGGTTTGTAAAATCGAGCTGACATTCATTGTTATCTAGGTTATTAGTGCAGATCTAATTGCATATGCTAGCACTTTAACTACACGGTGGTTCACGTGTTAGAAATATGTTTACTAAAGGAGTTCCTGAATATGCTTTACTTTCTTAAACTAAAAAATTGACAAGGATAAAACTGCAAGAAGTCTGACCCATGTCAAACTGTACATGACTAAGTGGTTTATGGTTTACATGTTGGCATATAATGACCAACACTTATATATTAATGTAGCTGCAAGTGAACTTGCCGGGACAAAATTGGCTATAAGGACAGGAAAGCATTAATGAATTCGTATTTAAAGTCATAAGTCATGCTAATATATCTGAACGAGTCTTGCCTGCTATGATTTGCCTAGAAGACGGATTCTTGATGTTATTAAGCAAGGTACATAACATGATTATCACTTTTTTAATTTGGTAAGATTTTGGGTTCAATGTATATTATAGTTCTTTAATTTCAATAATTTAATGTTTTTGCAACACTTTTTACAACAATTTTTATCATCATATTTGTTGCAGCTACTCTAAAGGGGTGTTTGGGATTGATTATAAAAATTGAATTTATGTTTCATGCATCTGTACCCTATACCGCCAAAGCTGATGTATCTAAACTAAGAGGTACAATAATAGTAATACTTTAACAAATAGACATTTTTTGCAATCAGTATAAAGTGATTTGGAGAAGCAACTTCAAAGTGGTTATGTGTGATGGAATAATTGTAATCTCACATGCATCTGTACACTATTCTTTCTACAACGCACGTACATTCATACTTAGAGTCTTCAGCAGGTTACATGATTAAGTTGGTTTTAGACACCTAACATGATATTTTAATTCAGCAGTTAGTTATTAACATCTACATCAGTTGTAATTCTTGCCAGCGAGGGTTATGATATACATATTTATTAATTCATCTCACTTTATAAAACCAAAGTGATCCAAGACATATATTAAATCAATACATACATATATTAACTAAATACATTATTTTATGGTTTACTTAATTATATTTGCTAAACCGAGATTTTTTTTATTCAAAATAAGACATCTTTGATCTCCAACGAAAAGATCCAATTTTGTGTGCTTTTCACTTCTTTTTTGTTTATTTTCATTGATTTATTTGTTAAAACTTTGTAGACTGTTAATAAAGTCTTATGTTGTGTCAACAATGCAGGACGCCCAACACCTCATACCTAACTATGGATTACCAGAAGACATCATATATTCAAGTCCTTTAAATATGGGACCGTAAGATATTGCCAAGCCATGGAAACCAAGAAGTTGGTTATTCGACAACAACCAGTTTGCCATGATTGACCGAACTATTACAAAGTCTGCACTCATTGACATCCAAGGTTTATTTATCTCTTATCTATCTTTTGCTTTATTTAGAGGGGTGTTTGGATATATATTTTGCAAGTCAGAAACATGGATATTTACAGGTCAAATAAATATTCTGATACTAACCACAAAAGCTTGGCTATCAACTGGCATAGTACAATAACTTTTATACTCTTAGTTATCATTTACTTCCTTAAATATTCAGAAGTTTATCAAGACACTCCATATCGTGTTTCAACTAAATTTTCTATAAAAAAGGTTATCTTTTAAATATTATTATTGAACTTCATATTATCCCAATAGAAGTGATTATCTAAAGCCTTTATTTCACACCATTTAAGTAATTTTTTGATAATTCATTCTTGACGAGTATTTTTTATAGATTGTTTCCCATATCCAGATCAATGGAAGTAGAAAGAGATGGACTCGACATGTTATCATTTTTTGACTTAACAGGTTTCGAGAACAGATGGACTCGATCTGTTATCATTTGGTAAGATTTCAGGGTCTACTCGCATGACTTATAAGTTAGCTTCGTCTTTGCTTTATATTTTTGGGTAGCAGGCAAAGCTTCTAGACATGGATCGAATCATGAGGGCGGTATTATAATGCGAGACTTACACATGTCTTTGTTTGGCTTATCAACAATTGCTATGGCTACAAACAACTTTTTAAATGTCAACAAGATTAGAGATGGCTGTTTTGATCCAGTCTACAAGGTAAAGTATAGTGGTCATTATAACAGATAATGTCAAGAAAAAATATATAATTCCCCAAAATATCAACAAAGCATATATTTTTACATTTAAATGTGGGAGTATACCATCAAAACAGTTGCACAATAAGCACGTGCAAAATTCCCAAATAACAAGTACGCACAATTGTACTAAATTTGCTACTAATGTTTTCAGTTCGGTACGAGGAGCATCGATGGAACTGGAGAAAGATTCAATTTATTAAAATAACTCTTGCTTAGTGTCCTTGCATGTAACTTTAACATGTAAAAAGAATACAATAATTATATCCATTATTTTATAAAAGTCAAGTGAAATTAGCCCATGCATTGGGACGTTAACAAAATTCACATGTAGTACGTGTATTTTTAAACAAAACTTTCAGATTTTATAATCTTTCATGAACCAGAATTGTTCTCATTGAAAGGGGTCGGTTACTTTTGATCAGGGGTAACTTTGCTTAAAAGTGTTAGCTAAGTTTTATCCGGTAACAAGCTGAATGGTATCCTTTATGATTGTTTGCCTTATGGTTTTTGAATTGCATGTTGTTACGTGTTTTTTATCATAGGAATTGACATTGTAAGAACACAATTCCATTGCTAATATCATTACTCAATGTGCACCTAATAACCCAAAGTGAAAAGGAGCTAAAAGGAAATATGTATATATTATTGTCAAAGCTGATAGATGACATTGTTATAGATTAGATAATAAGATGTAGACAGTTTTAAAAGGCTTTGAATTCTCTTATCTTATAAGGAAGGATATATGGGAAGCCTACAAAATATGCATTTTTATGTTTTATAGAGTTTAAACATGTTCTCATGTATTTGGATAGTTATGAAATGTAAATATCGTTATAAAACGTACGAGTTTTTACTATTGTATACATTTATGATTCTTATGAATGTAACACATGATATTAGCCTGCCCAGCCAGCGCAACAACAAATCTTCAAGCCTTAGTTTTATAAAATGTTTGCTTTTTTTTTTTAGTGTAAACCTCCTTGATATGTACATGATAGATATTCATATGTGAAAATTATGAAACTAGCCCGCCCATCAGGCGGGTCATGAAGCTAGTTGTGCATATATAACATTGGGTATGACGTAATATTGGTAAAAGCCTTGCAGTTGTTGCTAATTAAAGTAGGAGTGTGTAGTACGCGAATCGAAACCATTTAACCATCAAACTAAACTGGGAACCTAAACAGGCATATACAGTCATTTTCTCGTATAAACATAGCCACAATGGCGCAAACCAAGTTGTTTCTTCTAGCTTAGTGTGACAACGTTGTTCAACAAAAGATAGGTTTCAGTCACTCAGGGTTTAAGTTTAGCTTTTCGTTATTCATTCCAATTTTCCAAACTTTGTGGTTCCTTTTGAGTCTTGTTTCGTAGCCGAGGGATATGAGAGAAACCTATGTAAGTCAAAACATACCTAAGTCGCATTTGGTGAATTGACACATAAGCCCAGGACTCATAAACCACTTCAAAAGACCCATAAAGCCTAGTCAATAACTAGTCATCCAAAATTCTTGATTAGACCGTAAAAAGTACTGTACCAATCATCTATTTACAACTCAAATGCAATATTATTATCTTTGGAGTCGGGTAAAATATTAGCATATTGTTGCATGGCTAAAACTCTTTTTTTTTTTTTTTTTTTCCTCCTAGTACGAAGCCGTGAGTTCTAGGGTTTTCCTTCACGGGTCTCTCCTAGTGGTTCGGGTCCCGGGGCCTGCCCGTTTGGATGTTTTAACTCGGGTGTCGGATTTCAAGTGTGGTGTCGTTCTAAAAATAAATAAATAAATAAATAAAAATCACATGTGGTTAAAGTATACTATTACTGCAGTTTATTTCTTAGAGCACTAGCAATCATAACCTAGGTTAAAGTTTAACACAGTGTCACGTCAGCGCCACATTAGCTTTAACCTTTTCACCTTAACTAAAAAAAACACCCGCAATCATAACTCAACTTTAACTCAACTATTTTCAAATTCAACCCTAAACTAAAACTAATATTTCATTTAATAACTAAAACAACATTTATAAAATACAACTTATATTAATCATTAAACTTTAAACTCACATTAAATTTAAAACACGAACTACATTAAACATTAAACTTAAACTATGAAATACAAAGTACGATTAAAAAAAGGAATCATTGGAGACGTAGCCCTCCTCCTCGCTCGAACTCTCTGATCGAATAGGGCCTAACCCCGTGGCCCAGCGGTATGGTGCTTCTCTATTTGCACGCTCCGTATGAGCAGCTTCCTCATCCCTACGAGCAGCTGCCTCATGTTCTTCGGCTTCTTCAACCTCTCTCAAGACTTGCATATCTTGCTCGTAGAGTTCTTCATCAGTTAACCCAAATGGAATGGGTTGGTATTCCACTCGGTGGATTGGGTTGTTGTTGGACAACCGGTGGATTGGGTACCGATTCATTTTCCGGTGGAGTGTTCATCGGTTCATTTGGAATCATGTTGAGCTTGGAAATTGCTGGGAGAGGTCATGGTGACTTGGGAATTGCTGGGAGAAGTCACGGTGACTTGGGAATTGCTGGGAGAAGTCACAGTGACTTGGGAATTGCTGGGAGAAGTCACAGTGACTTGGGAATTGCTGGGAGAAGTCTTTGCGAGACATTGTTGTGGAGAGAATTTATTAATAACTTTAATGTGTGTGTTATGTGTGTATAAACAATGCAGTGTATGGGTGTTTAGATAGGCAAATTTTTGAAATTTGAATTTCAATTTGAATTTGAATTTTAAATAAATCTCGCCCGTTTCAATTTGAATTTGAATTTTATATATATCCTACTCATTTTTTGAACTTTGAATATGAAATATAATCCCGCTCGTAATTTGAAATTTGAATTTGAAGTTTAATGTGAATCTCTAAACGGCTATAAATAACATACAAATTGACACTATTTTTCACACACTAGTTTTCATACTTCAAACATTTGAAATGAGTACTCGTTGGTCAAAAGAAGAAGAAAGCTTACTATCTTTTGGATTGAAGTTTCCCAACAACAACACACCCACACTGATCACTCATTTTGGAATCGGGTTGTAGACATGCTTAACAATCAATATGTTGGTGACAATCGTAACAAACATATGCTTGTTTGTAAATGGAAATCACTTAACTTGGAATGTAAACGATTCAACGCTATTGCCACTCAGGTATTTCATACTAGGGAGATAAATGCCAGTGATCGTCTCGCCACTGCAATGACCATTTTTGAGCAACGCTATGGTGGGAGAAGCTTCAAATACGTTCACGTGTGGGAGGTTTTGAGAAACCGGTTCATATGGCTAGTTTAAGCTTAACGGTGTTGTATGATTTAGTATCGTGTTTAACTTTTTTCCGTATCGTTTTTAATATGTTGTAATGTTACTTTATGTTTGAATTTGAATAAAAGGCTTAACGGCTAGTTGTAGTTTATCCCACTCCGTTTTTCAATTTTGAATTTATCCCGCTTGTTTTTGGAAATTTGAATTTTGAAAAGTTCCCGCTCGGTTTTGAATTTGAATTTTGATTTTCAAATTTAAACTCTCTATAATCCCCTATAAATAACATATCATAACATACTATTATTCACACACTTCTAAACCATTTTAAAATGAATAGAACAATTGCTAGCTGAAGTTTGGATTGCGGTTTCTGAAGACGCAATCAACAATTACAATGAAAACGCTTTTTGGAACAAGGTTGTAGAAAGGTTCAACAATCAATCTGACGGTGTGGTTTGTAACAAAAATATGATCACGGGCAAATGGATAAGACTTAGTTGCGAATGTAAAAAATTCAACATTATTTACAATCAGTTGCAGCTTCAAATCGGGGTCTCTGACAGTGATCGTCTCAATATTGCAAAGACCATTTTTCAGCAACGCTATGATGGGCGAAGCTTCTAATACGTTCACGTGTGAGAGGTTTTGAGAAACAACCCCATATGGAATCGTTGAAATGCTTAATGATATTGTGTGATTTGTTTCCCGTATCGTGTTTATTTATTTCCGTATCGTGTTTATTTATTTTCCGTATCGTGTTTATCTTTTTCCCTATGTTGTACCGTTTAATTTAAGTTTGTATTTGAATTTTAAAAATATATCCCGCCCGTTTAAGTTTGAATTATGAATTTAAATCTGGTTATCCCGCTCAACTATACCGTTTAAGAACTAAGGGGGTGTTTTGTAATATACATTTTCTTTTAATCAAAATATTAAAAACTTTAGAGGGGCCAAAAGTGTCATTTTTTTTTTCAACACACCCTTCATGTTGAGTTAAGTCACTAACGCCCCGTGTTAACGCGACTTTAACTTCCACACACGGTGTGGTTAACGCCCCTTAACGCACGTTAAACCCCCCCTTAACGCAAAGAAAATGTTATGGTTGCGAGTGCTCTTAGATATTAAATGCATTACATACATCTTAACATGTACCCCTGTAAACACAAATTACTAAAACCTTTATTCTTATGATTAATGCTTTTTGTAATAATCAAACACCTTTAATATCAATAAATTATAGTTTTTAAAAAACTTGTAACAAATTTAATACCAACATTTACTTTACTTTAGTTGTTACAACTGTTACCGTAAAAACATATGATTTTTAATAAAAAAAAATTAAAATCCTTGTTAAAAATACAAATATTTAACCACAAGGATGACCCAGAATATTAAATATCAATCTTTTAAAATGGAGGTTAATATATAGTTTGAATTCAACGGGAGTAAATTAATCCTCGTGTGGTCACGGATGTTCACTTGCACCGACTCCGGGCTATCTAAAAAAATAGTCACCCTAAGATTAGTCGGTTTGTAATTTCGAGTCATAAACTCAGCTAAATAATAAAAAAAAAAATAAAAAAAAAAATCCCAAATATTAATTCAAAAGTGATTTGCTAGTAAGACAGGAAGAAATTTGAAAAAACTTAATTTAAACTTTGCCTATAAAGATAGCTGAAAATAGTTAGAGGATCATCCATCGTGATGGTGAAAGAATAAAAATCAGGTTTATTAAGCTATAAAAATCAAAATGTATTTTTCTTTCGTATTTTATTATCATATGATTTCCTTGTTTTCGTTTCATTGTAACTTTCAAAGTTTGTTCCAATATCATAATTTTTGCTATTGTGTAGATAATTTTAAAGTGCCAAAATACCCATATAACACTTCATCAATAAGTAGGATATCCTAACATAATTTGATAATGGTAACATACATTAGAACAAAAACAAATACATGTATTTATTATATTGATAAAATGGCTTTCGTCCAAAAATAATGTGTGCCATAAACTAAATTGGATCAACAGGAGTGCTTGATTTCGTCAAGTGACAAACTAAGCCTCCATATTAGTCAACTAGCTCCAGGCCCGTCCGCTGGGCGGCTACCTTTTAGATATCACCAAGAAAAATATTAGTAATAGGTTTTTTAGGATATCAATACAAATAACATAAAACAAAACTCTTGTATATAATAATTGTAACATCAAGTCTTGAAATAAATGAAATTATTGAAAAAATTGAAACCATACATGTAAACAAAATTAATATTGTTAAAAGATAAAATTAATAACATGTATATATCGTAGTGAAATAAAAAGACAGCTACATAATGAGCCATATGGCATACATTACATGGATAATAGAGACCGTCCATTTCATGATCTTAAATGTAACATGTTGCAATTAAAAATCACTCACTTAAGACTATACGCAGAATGATGCTTAAGATACACTTATATATTCATCCAAGGTAAATAATGTTATAGGGAGAAACCATGTACAATAATATCGAGTTAAATGGTATAACAACAATCTTGTAGTAATATTAATAAATTGCAAGAATGAAGACAACTATGAGCATACAACAAATTAATCTAAGATGAACCTCTGCTCAGCGAAAGTGATCATTATATATCACCAATATCATGATAAACCATACCAACACCGAAAATGAGAGTCGCCAGCCACGCATCCAAACCGTTAACATAACCCTCTCTCAACATAACTTCAAGCTTTGTCACTGCATCCTTTGAAACACCACATTTTATAACTGTTATTTATGATTCATAAAAAGAGGGGTTCTTTATAATAGATTTAACTATTAAATTAAGCAAATAGATCTTCATCACTAATGCATGCAAGAAGTCTGTAAACTTAATTTAAAGATTTAAGCCTTAACAATCTTGCCATACAACTCTTATCTTTTTCATCTTCTTATCCTTAACAATCTTGCCCATTACCCGCTTTATATATAATGCATGCAAGAAGTCTGTAAACTTAATTTAAATGACTATGCTTATCCACCGTCAAGATGCTTCTTATATATTTTGTCAAAAATACGATAAAGTTCCAAGATAGTGTACAGTTGAGCCTGAAACTGAAAGACAACATTTAGGTGGGCTGAAGACACTTAAAAAACTATTTCACGTTTTATGGTAAACTGTAATGAGATAGAAAGTTAGAAACTGTTTACCCCTGCATCAACTGCAATTGGCCTCCCAAGATGGTCTTACTCTCAGATTTTCAAACTATTTGACTGACCAAAGAACAAAAAATGTAACAGGACGAAGTTGGATAGGAAAAAGTAACTAGGGTGGTTTTGGGCTTAAAATAACTTCAAGGAAAATCATAACTTTCCTTAATGACAACTTATATAATAAACACCTAACCTATAAAATGAGATGATTCCTAATAAGATTAAGAAAAAAAGGGGCGGGTAACCCGAGTTGCATAACACTTCAAAATTAGTCCTTTTGTTATGATATCATATTGCAAGTTTCTCAACCGATGGTTAAGTCATTCATTAATTAAATATAAGCTTGAAATTATAATATCAGACTTTGTTGCCAAGAAAGTGAAATGTTTAGCTTTTTTAAATGTATATGTATTATCAAGTCACCATACATTCTCCATCGCTATACTCAACCATATATAAGTCCAAACCCCAGCCCCAGCCCCAGCCCATTTCGCCAAACATACCCTATGAAGACAATTATAATCATGAATATAAATCCAGTTTTCTGCTATAAACTTTGAAAATTTTAAATCAGTTGTGTGGAAGATGAAAAAAGGGGAGTATGGCATAATACGTGCCTTAATCATGGCTTGAAAAGTCCATTAAAGCTTGAAATCCTTAAATGGCTTGTGATTTCTGAACCAGAAGACCTGAAAGATAATACAATTATGAGAAAATCATGATTAAGGCAGAAAAACAGGAAATTGGCATTTAAATTGATCTTGGTTAGTATAACATACACCTATTAAGAAGGCATGTACTAAGAAACACTTTATATCTTGTAACTATTAATCTTTGTGTCTCAATGCAATTCAGAAATCAATAATGGATAGCTCTTTATAACAGAAAAAAGTGATTTACAACCAAACTGAATCCACTAAATTTGAATATGAACACATACCTCATATTCACGGGCCACCCAAGTATAGAATTTGAGCACCAAAATAGTTTAATCACCTAATAAACAACACCTAATTAGCATAATGAAGGTGACTAAGATAGAAGCTGGTTGCCATGCAAGAAATATATATATTTTCTGCATAAACAGAAAACAAAAGAAAAAATTTGTCCGTCTTGACACTTCTCGTTGTAACACCCCCAAAATTCGGGTCTAGCGGAAGCATACATGCATTGGGGTGCTACTAAATTGGTATCATAACACAAGGCGCAAAGAATGGTTTTTATTTCATTAATATAAAATAAAAGTTGTCATGTAAGACATAAAGTTTACATGATATAAAAATAGTGCGGAAATAGGCCCATAAAATAATTGTAGTAGTGTAGTCCCAAATGTTCATCAGAGTCGCCTATGACCATGTCCTTTTGCCAAGCGCCTTCAATTAGTGAGCTAACGCCTTAAACCTGAGAATACACGCTAAAGGTCAGCTTACGCTGGTGAGTCCATAGAGTTTAAGTTACGAAAAACAGTTTGGGACCTGAAAGGTTTTAGTGCTATGTGTAACTAGAGTAGGTGTAGACTCACAATCACAATCTCAATCTCAATCTCAATCAATCAATCGTTTATCATCTTAGGAAAGATGAATGGTCATAGTGAGCAGGCCTCTCAGCGGTCACTAGTCAGGCTACAGCAAGGAACCACCAAGACTGCCCAAATCTAGGCCGCGATAGCGTCTATTCCAAACTAGGGTCAAATGCCTAGCTCTAGGTCAACGACTACCACCGTCTACCCTAAAACTAGTCCACACAATACAAAACGATTTGTAGTAGAGGTCCAAGTAAAAAGTTTGAGCTAGAAAGCTCTCATATAAACGGGCAAGCACATAATGCCTTCAAATACTTAATTCAATACTTCGATAAATCACTCAATCAATCAATCAATCAATCATTCAACTTAATCAAATCGTTCACGTACTCAAGTAAGCAATCATTGCATTAGTAAAGAGCATGTATTCTCCCCCAAAGGTAGTATGAAAACTTGTTTAAAAGAAGGGGCTATGAACTCACCTTAGCCACAGCAATGCAAGAATCACGACGGACACGACTTGGCATCAAGAGTAAATCACAACAATATCCCAAAGATTCGGTA
>LBNU01004331.1:17564-41076 GCA_014162995.1 Artemisia annua | reverse complement strand
CAATACTTGCCGAGACCCTAGTGGTCTCGGCTCTACCTCTCGGGCAACACAACCAGGCAACCAAACGGACCCCTTTGTCCATGTCCAACAACAGCAACATTAGCAGACACAACAACAAGGGTAACAACAACAACACAATCGACAACATCAAGAGTACCAATCACGAATAATAAATCCGAACTAATCCTAGACCTAGCTACTAATCACGACTTCAACATCAACATAGCAACAACAACCTTTGCCGAGACCCTAGTGGTCTCGGCCTTAGTTCTCGACAACGCAAGACTACAAACAGAAAACAACAACAAGGCTCATAACGAGGACCACATTAAACTCACAACTTCCATCCAAGGTCCATATCGAGACCAAGACAACAACAATAACACGAAAACCAATCTTGGCCGTGAGTCTAATACTCACGGCATCATCACATATGACTCGAAAATAACACAACACAAGAACCAACGATACCAAACACATTCTTAATTTCCTTTTAATTGTTACTCTTTTCGTTATTATTTGAAACCCTCGAAACCCGTGGGTTTGAGGCTCGGACCGAGGTATAATAAACACCTCGAGATGGTGGGGATAAACCCATCTCGTCTTCAGTTAACAAGGACCACGAAGGAGACTAAAGTGGTGGTGATTCGAGACTGAAACTCGAATGAAAAATATGTTACGGGGGTTTATACAGGGTTGTCACACTCGTTGGGGCATGTCACAAGTCAAAAGAACCCATTTGATCTTTTGGCATGTGACCAAATGATGGACTCTTGAGATAAGATAAACAAAGCTTGTTCTTTCAGGGGAGATTTTATCTTAATCATAAATGTTAGCTAGAGTTAAATGAGAATTATCACAAAGCAAACATAGCACATATAGTTTGTATCTCTTCCTCCACTATATTTGTTCATATACCAAGTACTCAACATACATTGTCAAGCTTTCACAGTCACATGTCTTATATCATAAATTCATTATGTTGTAAGTGTTACTTTTATATTATGATGTGATGCATATGTTTATTAATCGTCATATCATGCAAAAGGAAATGCCTCACGAAACACAACTTATAATCAGTTTAGAGTAGAAAAACTAAAGAACCTTATGCTAAAATATGATGAATAAGCCATCATGATATACATTTGTTGTGTCATCTTAATTTCAGCATCATGTGCTGAAAGAAAGATCAAGAAGTAATATAATCGTAAATCGTTACCTAACAAAAGAGAAACAACTTACTTTGATCATCGTGAATCATGTCAGAACTTTTTTGTTTACATAATCAAAGTAAAAAAAGAGCATTCCAGAGTTATAAAGTTCAAACATGAATATTTAGAATGTTAGTGTCCAGTCTATAAAATAAATCAAAAAATGAACGAATTAAAAAAACTATCGATATGCGATCATGGAGATTAATAGCTTTTTGAAAATACACTAAGCTGTTGAACTCCTCGAATTGGCTTAGCCACGCACACCTTTATTTTAGATAATGAATACATAAAAAGTAAAAGTTTAAATCATTACCAGATTATGATAATAAAGAGCTATGCTTGCTAACCGCAACCTAAACATGTCTAAAATAACACATATTACAAACTCATATATTGTAAAGTGATACCTGTTTAGACGGATTATATCATTCACCGTAATCTTTTTCAAGTGACACCTCCTGCAATATACACATTGAGATTTATAATGATCCGCGTATGACCGTTGCCAAATCAACAACAAAAGTGTAGTTTCATAAGCTTCAAATTCTTAAATAAGATAAATTATAACACCCTCATAACAAAAATCACATTTTTGTGAATAAACTCCCAAAATCAGATTGTTACGAATATAACTTCATACACATTTCATCAAACACTTGGTGAACATAAAAATGGACCAAAGATATTTTGTCAANAACATGAATATTTAGAATGTTAGTGTCCAGTCTATAAAATAAATCAAAAAATGAACGAATTAAAAAAACTATCGATATGCGATCATGGAGATTAATAGCTTTTTGAAAATACACTAAGCTGTTGAACTCCTCGAATTGGCTTAGCCACGCACACCTTTATTTTAGATAATGAATACATAAAAAGTAAAAGTTTAAATCATTACCAGATTATGATAATAAAGAGCTATGCTTGCTAACCGCAACCTAAACATGTCTAAAATAACACATATTACAAACTCATATATTGTAAAGTGATACCTGTTTAGACGGATTATATCATTCACCGTAATCTTTTTCAAGTGACACCTCCTGCAATATACACATTGAGATTTATAATGATCCGCGTATGACCGTTGCCAAATCAACAACAAAAGTGTAGTTTCATAAGCTTCAAATTCTTAAATAAGATAAATTGTAACACCCTCATAACAAAAATCACATTTTTGTGAATAAACTCCCAAAATCAGATTGTTACGAATATAACTTCATACACATTTCATCAAACACTTGGTGAACATAAAAATGGACCAAAGATATTTTGTCAAACACTTGATGTGCAAGTTTAAACTTCACACTTAAAATTTGATTTCATCACCTTGAATTTGAACTAAACGAAAAATTACCTGAAACATTAATGGAATTGCAACAAACATGCCTAAAAAGTGGAAAACCTTATTCAAAGTTTCCTGCAAATCAAATGACATAATAACATAAATTTAAAATCAATATGAGATTCATGATAATAACTCACTCTTAGCGATACAAACCTGTGAAAAAGAATATTCTGATTAGATGGATCGTTTTCAAGAATCGAAGCTGCAAATATTGTGTATTTTTTCTGATGATTATGCCGACTATGAGGCTTCTCTCATAAGTGGTGGGAATGATGAATGGTGAGATCCGGTTAAGGGAATATTATTAATTTGGGAAAAAATTGGGGAGAAAAATTGGGGATATGATTAATTGATTGAGGTAGCGATTTCAAATGAATAGGTTACAAATTAGGCGAAGGAATAAATTGAGATTTCAATTTTAGGGAGGATGTTAATGTATGAAAAATGAATTGGAGATCCGGTTTGTTAAGGTGTTTGACCAAAAGAGAAAACTGAAAATAATAAAAAGTGATCAATGGTGGAGGGATTTTTGGGAATATTATGGGACACATGTTTTTCTCTAATTAAATTGGGGAAGATCATGTTTGGAAAAACCCTCCTTTATATGGAGTGGTGATAAAAGTCAAAATTGAAACAATTTTTTGGTTAAAATTGAATCTGATTAGTTTTATACAAATACAAAAATACGCGTAACATTGTAAGTTAACTTTTTTAATTTTCATTTAATTGTTTAATAGAATTTTCTATCAAGCCAAAACATTTAAAAATGACAATTCCCCCGCATACTTTAATTTTTATAAAAATAACAGATACCTTATATATTTTTTAAATAACTTTTATTATTATTATTATTATTATTATTATTATTATTATTATTATTATTATTATTATTATTATTATTATTATTATTATTATTGATCGTAAACTAAACACTTCGTATATGTACATGTTATAAATATCAAGTTAAAACACGAGTTGCTGAGATATACAAATAAATATAAATTGAATATGACTTATGCCAAAATCTTGTGTGTGCATAAGACTGCAAACAAAATTGAATAAAATTTGACTTGATATATTAATGACAACACTCCTGTCATGGGGAGGCAATCACGTTTACGGAATTTGAAATGATCATGAATAAAACAATCAAAATTATCAAAGTCTCGTGTATTTAACTAGAATATTAAAATAAATTATATTCATATTTGAAGAGTGTGCGTTCAACACAGTTATAACTAGTAATAATAGTATACAAAGAAGATCAAAGCTTGTTACACCTCTCCATCTTCACACGTGACCATCTCACTTTTAGAACACAACAACTCTTGTTAGGTGATGTGCTAAAAATAATTGATATAACACTGAAGTAGAGATGCCGAGTAAAGTGATCATTACATTTAGCATATGATAAAACATAGTATTTTGGTTGTAAAGTTACCCTACCATTAGCACTAAAATGCAGGGTCAAATCACGTGAGACGGTAAAACGTGTTGTAAAAAATGAAAGGAAAGGGGAAAAAATAGGGTGAAAATCATCAAATAGTAACCAAGTTCGAGATCTGCTCCAATTTGACAACTCAAACTTTATATCAACTATAAAAACAATCAAAGTTTAAAAATTGTTCAATTATTGCGTAATTTTTATGTTAGAATCACTTAAATGGAACACATTTTCAAACATGGTTATTATTTGTGGTTATTGTTTATGTTTAGTCGTACATTAACGAGTTGTATATAAAGTTAGTTGGAAATAATTAAATTCGAGGGTGGTGTTTAAAATCAATGTACAACATCTTAATGCACATATGGGTACTTCAAGCACACTAGTTTTAGAAAATCACACAAGAATGAAACAGTTTTGAAACTAATTTTTATGATTGATATAGAGTTTGAGTGATCAAATTGGAACACAAATAAAACTTGGTTAGTTGATATATTCCCATAAACACATATTCCCATAAAACTTGGTTAGTTGACATATTCCTCCATTTCACATTGAGTGTCAACTATAATTTTTTTAAGTTTTTTCTTTCAACTTTAACTTTAAATATGTTTATTTATATTATACGGAGTATTATAGTATTAATAAAAATTATACAAATAAAAATACATATTTAAAAACTTAATTCATTCATCTATTTATATAACCCTCACAAAAATATTCCACTCCTCTCCCTAACCTATTTTATACCCAAAAGACAAGTAGTATACAAAAGAAAGAAGCAACCACCATTACAAAACCAAAAACCCCCAAATCTCCAACCACCACCAAAACCATCATCTCCCCCCAAATTTTACATGTCCTCCCAAAATTAAGTCACCACAAAATGACGTCACCATCACCATCAACCACCAATTCAAAATCAATAAACGAATCAATAAACGGCTCACACGACTTCACAATCCGCGGCTACTCACTCGCCAAAGGCATGGGAGCCGGTAAATACATCTCCAGCGACACTTTCACCGTCGGTGGTTACGATTGGGCTATTTACTTTTACCCCGACGGTAAAAACAACGAGGATAACGCTACTTACGTCTCCGTTTTCATCGCCTTGGCGAGCGATGGGACCGATGTTAGGGCGTTGTTTGAATTGACTCTGCTTGATCAAAGTGGGAAAGGGAAACATAAGGTTCATAGTCATTTTGATCGCGCTTTAGAGAGCGGGCCTTATACGTTGAAGTATAGAGGAAGCATGTGGTACGGCTTTCGTTTTTACGAGTTTTTAGTTGAATTGTGTGAATTGGTAGTGTTTTAGATATTGTGTAGTATGCGTAAATGTGTGGATTCTTAGAATGTTGAAATATCATGGTATCATTTGGTTGTTTCGAGTTTTTGTTGTTAAGTATTTGAACTTGAATCGTCTAGTTTAGTTATGAATTGTTGTTATAGGTTTAAATTATATACGAGGAATGGTTTAGATTGTGGATTATGTTGTGTACTAGTTGAATTGTGTGAATTGGTAGTGTTTAGATATTGTGTAGTTTGCGTAAATGTGTGAATCCGTAGTATGTTGAAATATCGTGGTATGATTTGGTTATTTCGAGTTTTTGTTGTTATTAAGTATTTGAATTGTCTAGTTTAGTTATGAATTGTTGTTATAGGTTTAAATTATATATGAGGAATGGTTTAAATTGTGGATTATGTTGTGTACTAGTTGAATTGTGTGAATTGGTAGTGTTTAGATATTGTGTAGTTTGCGTAAATGTGTGAATCCGTAGTATGTTGAAATATCGTGGTATGATTTGGTTATTTCGAGTTTTTGTTGTTATTAAGTATTTGAATTGTCTAGTTTAGTTATGAATTGTTGTTATAGGTTTAAATTATATATGAGGAATGGTTTAAATTGTGGATTATGTTGTGTACTAGTTGAATTGTGTGAATTGGTAGTGTTTAGATATTGTGTAGTTTGCGTAAATGTGTGAATCCGTAGTATGTTGAAATATCGTGGTATGATTTGGTTATTTCGAGTTTTTGTTGTTATTAAGTATTTGAATTGTCTAGTTTAGTTATGAATTGTTGTTATAGGTTTAAATTATATATGAGGAATGGTTTAAATTGTGGATTATGTTGTGTACTAGTTGAATTTGTGAATTGGTAGTATTTAGATAATGTGTAGTATGCGTAAATGTGTGAATTCGTAGAATGTTGAAATATCGTGGTATGATTTGGTTGTTTCGAGTTTTTTGTTGTTATTAAGTATTTGAATTTGAATTGTCTAGTTTAGTTATGAATTGTTGTTATAGGTTTAAATTATATACGAGGAATTGTTTAAATTGTGGATTATGTTGTGTACTAGTTGAATTGTGTGAATTCGTAGTGTTTTAGATAATGTGTAGTATGCGTAAATGTGTGAATTCGTAGTGTTTTAGATAATGTGTAGTATTTGAACTTGAATCGTCTAGTTTAGTTTAGATAATGTTGTGTACTAGTTAAAATGTGTGAATTTTTAGGGTGTTATATGTTGCGTGGTATGTTTAAGTGTGTGATTATTGAGTTCTTGTTGTGTATATTATATGATTATTAAATTGGTCATGTAGTTGAGAAAATTGGGTATGTGCGTTATTGTTGAGTTGACGAGATTGATTAGATAGTTAAGAACCCTATACTTTGAAGTGTAGGGGAAGCATGTGGTATGTGCGTGATTATTAAGTTATTGTGATTGTGAATTATGTTGTGTACTAGTTGAGTTTTGTGAATTTGTATGATTTGGTTATCGAGTTCTTGATAATGAAGTATATGGATTGTTTGAATTGATGGGATGTTTAATGCTCTTGTAGTTTAGTTATAAATTGCTGTTATATAAATGATATACCAGGGATAATCTGAAGTTTGGATGATTGTGAATTAGTTGAGTTGTATGGCTTTGTGGAATGTTAAATGTTGTGGGCATTTGTAATGTTTTTTTATTGAACTCTTGTTTTGTATATAATATTGTGAATTGTTTGATCGTTTTGTGGAGAGTGGAGGGTATACTGTAAACTATAGAGGAAGCATGTCAGCATGTGGTATGTTTGATTTTTGTGTTGTTGTAATTGTGCATTATGTTGTGAATTAGCTGAATTGCGTGAATTGGTAGTGTGTCTAATGTTGTGTGGGATGTGATTATTGAGTTGCTGTGATTGTGAATTATATTGTGGACTAGTTGAGCTGTATGAATTGTTAGGTTGTTTAATCTTGTGTGCTATATAATTTTTGAGTTATTGTTTTGCGAACAATGTAATGATGTATGTGAATTGTATAAATTTGTAGTTTGTTAAACCTTTTGTGGTATCTAGAGTTATCTTTTTGTGATTATATTGTGAATTGGTAGTGTTTTAGGACTTTTTAATTAGTTATGATGAGATTAATTATAAAATTGAGAAAAATGGGTTTGTTTTCTACATTGTTTCTTTTATTTGTTTTTAAATGGTGATGAATTTATGTAAGGGAGGATTTGAACTTTCTGAATTGTAGTAATTTAGAACCTGTGTGGTATGTGTAAATTTGTGGTTTTAAGTTCTTGTGATATAGGTTATTTTTGATGTGCTACAGGAGTTGTATGAATTGGGTGTGTTTTAAGACTTTTTTTTTATTAGCATTAGCTGTAATGAGATTGTATTTGTGATTAATAATTATGGGTATGTTTTTTAATCATTAGTTGTTGTTGTTGTTGTTTGTTTGTTTGTTTTTTTTTTTTTTTTTTTTTTTTTTTTTTTTTTTTTTTTTTTTTTTTTTTTTTTTTTTTTTTTTTTTTTTTTTTTTTTTTTTTTTTTTTTTTTTTTTTTTTTTTTTTTTTTTTTTTTTTTTTTTTTTTTTTTTAAATGTTTTTCATGTAATTGTGCTGAAATGTGATGAATTAGAGTATGGTTTTATGACGGTAGAGGAAAGTTTTTAATTTTACTTTATTTGTGAAGTTAGCAACATTTACTTTAAACATATCATAATTGGTATTTTNTTTTTTTTTTTTTTTTTAAATGTTTTTCATGTAATTGTGCTGAAATGTGATGAATTAGAGTATGGTTTTATGACGGTAGAGGAAAGTTTTTAATTTTACTTTATTTGTGAAGTTAGCAACATTTAAACTTTAAACACATCATAATAGGTATTTTACTGTCATCGAAACTTAAGTTGTAAATTCTATGCACATATGCTTTGATATGCAATAATAAACCGATTTCTTGATTTATTTGGTAGGTGTAAACGATGTAGACACATCATAATAGGTATTTCATTGTCATCGAAACTTTAGTTGTAAATTCTATGTACATATATACTTTGAGATGCAATAATAAACCGATTTCTTGATCAACTCTGTCAGTCTCCATAACTGTGTTAGTATATGATATAATCTCTTTTTGTGAATGTTAAATTGATGGTGTGGTCAATATATTTATTGGCAATCTGTCTATTCCATGAACTAGTGAACACCAAACACATATTGAGTATGAAATTATGCCCCTCATTGAAATTTTACTATGTGAGTCTTTGAGCATTTCACTACTAGTTATTCGTGAGTTTTACTTGTGCCTTCTAGAAGTTGTCATTTGAATTAGTTGATGCGTATATGAGTTGCAAAGGACCCGTCTAGAATGTGGTATGTGTGATTATAAATTGCTGTTTCTTAAATAGTGTGAAGTATTTGAATTCTATGAATTGGTATTTGGTAGTAGTATTTTAGAACTTGTTTCATTAGCTATGATGAGTTAATTTATGTATTTACGAAAAATGGTATGATTCTTTAACTAGTTTCGTTAATAATGTTATTTGTGTTGAAATTTGATGAATTATAACTTGTTAGCTAGCAATAGAAAAGTAGGATTGGATATAAAACAGTTAAGAACATATCATATATGTATAGGTATATATGTGTGTCGCGCGCTATTAACAAAAGTTATAGTTTTTATTACCTATGCTTTGAAGTCCAATAACAAACTGCTTACCTGGTTCCCTAGCTCAATCTCGTATGGGGTGTTTGGATTAGCTTAATTACATGTCTTTATTAACTTATAACAGTTAAACACTGCAATAAGGTCTTTTGGGCTTTACAAGTGCTTTTTTAGCTAATTAGCTTAATTAAGTGTTTTTTATAGGCTCTTCATCACCATCTTATTTAGGCTTTACAAGTTTACGCATAATTTCTTGTTTGTTTCTCCACCTTAGGTGGCTTAGGATGTATTGTCCTTCTTGGTCATTTTACTAATCATTATCATTACAATTTAATAAGCTAATCGAAACACTATTTGAGAAAGTGTGTTTGGATAATACATAAGCGAATAAGCTAATTCATCATTACAATACTAACAAGCTAATATATTAGCTTAAAACCTTTTTTTAGTAAGGCATAAGTTTCTTATATAAGCTAATCCAGACCCCTCCCACTTAATTCCATATTAGTCTTTATAATTCCTTTAGTAGTATACAAATTCTAGCATGCTTAATGTTCTTTAAGTACTGTAGCTGTCTAAATAGATAGTTTTCTTAAACTATTAATCACAATCTAGCAAATAAACCTCGGACTTGACGGTGGACTACTAGTAAATCATGATTCCTTATGTCTGCCCTCACAATATATAATTTTGAACTTAAATGATGCTAATTTGCAAGAAACCCAATTTGAATCTTACTCTCGCAAAACCCCATTCTAAATGTTATACTTCATCCACTGACTTTCAAGATTTCAAGATTTCTGATCTGAAAGTTGTAAACAACCAATTTTACCTTGAGACTCCTAATTCATCACAATATCGGAGGAGCAATTGTTTATAGTTTCATATGGTATGTGTAGTCCTTATAGTTATATAACATCGCCATTATTACGTACTGTATTAACTTTTAGCCAAACTCCAATAAAATTTAACTATAAACAAAAGAAACAAAGCATGCTTAATTGTCGGTGTCCATTGTATAGTTGTGTTAATATTGCTTCATATTTTGTCCCCTTTACATCGTCTATGCAAGATGCTAGATACCTAAAGACTTCTTTTTGTGAACTGTATATATTTCTGCGAGTTGTTGGAAGCAGTCTCCCTGCCCGAGGACTGTCTACATCCTACCTCCCCCATACCCTGCTCTGGTGGGATTGGGTATTGTTGTATATATTTCTGTGAGTGTTGATTATGATTCCTGCATGTATAGTCGGTAGTAGGGGTTGCATTTGTGAAATAGGGTCATCTTACTGACATAAATGCTCATATTCGACAAGTTACACATATCAGCATATATGTATCTATCTTGCAGCTTATTCAGATTTTTTGTTGCTTTGGCTTTTTACCATATCATCCTCTACTTTTTTCAGGGGTTACAAGCGTTTCTTTAGAAGGGTGAGTTTGGAAACATCTGACTATCTTAAAGATGATTGCCTTTCAATGCATTGTACTGTTGGAGTTGTCAGAAATCGCGTCGAGGGACCCAAGCAGTTCACCATTTCTATACCCCCATCTGACATGGGTCAAAATCTCAAGTACTTGTTGGAAACCGAAACTGGATGTGATATAGCTTTTCGTATTAAGGATGAGACTTTCAAGGGCCACAAATTGATACTTGCTGCTCGCTCTCCTGTATTCAGAGCCCAATTTTTTGGACTTGTTGGAAACCCGAATATGGATGAAGTAGAATTGGAGGACATTGAACCTTCTATTTTCAAGGTAATGGACACTGGCATATTATGAAGCTTATTCACATTATCGATACGTGAACGTAACCTAATTAACTCTTTTGGGTGTGGCACCATTACATTTTATACTTTCTGAACATGTATATCTAGATCTGGATCCCGGAATTGCAAATGTATTTTGCGATTCACCTAAGTTAATATACATCTAAAATCGTCAAAACCTTGATTTCTTTTTCAAAGGATTGAGTTGATTTTGAAAATTTAAACAAATGCTCGCATTTTTTCTATCATTTTATGGAAGTTCCATAAGAGAAGCACAATAAGAGCTTGCATTTCTTTCCCGCAAAACGGTGTTTTTTTTTTTTTTTTTTTATTTTTATTATTATTATTATTATTATTAAAACCTCAATGTATATATGTTTTCTTACATAATTACATTAAGTTATGTAGTTTCAATTTTCTTTATGAGTTTACTTTGTGATATTGGTGGTCTAGGTTCGGATACATGTTCAAAAGGTATTAATTGTAATGGTCTCACACCTAATAGAGTAGATGAGGTAATTTTTCCTATATTTATTAGGTTTTATATTTGGCCATCTTTTGCAGGCGATGCTTATGTTCATTTACTCAGATACACTTCCCGATTCAGATGAACTTTCGTCCTCGGTGTCAATGTGCACATCAACAAACATGATTCAGCATTTGTTGGCTGCTGCTGATCGATTTGGTTTGGATCGGTTGAAACAGTTGTGTGAAGCTAAATTGTGTGAGGAAGTTAATGCTGATACAGTCGCAACAACACTTTCTCTTGCTGATCAACATCGTTGCTCGCAGCTTAAAGCCATTTGTCTGAAATTTGCTGCGGCAAACTTGGGAGGTGCGTGTTGTCCGTAGATACTGACGGTGCAATGTTCAGGTTATGTCGATTTCAATATTTTGATTGTTTATTATGCTGTAAGTATGCTAACCAGTTAATGTGCATACTCAGCATAGTCTTGCACAGTAGACAGAAAAAAGTTCAAATTTAGTGATATTGGGATAAGATATAATGAGGAACGATGTAGAAATACAAATGATAACAGTAAAGCATTGACCGACCTTAAGTTCCCAAGTTACTTGGACGAATACATAAAACTCCCCATAAGCATTTATTTCTTTTAAAATAAAATAGAATGGTTTTCATGGCTCAGCCCTCCATGGAACTCGCAAGGTCACAATGTTGAGTATAGAACATGATATATGAAATACATGAATCAGAATGATCTTGTAAGGAAGGAGTCAATGCTTTTAGTCATATTGTTATTGGATATAAGATATTAGGGCACTATCCAGTATTCCAGTGTATGTGCATCACGAGTATTCTTAATACTCCTTGTCCCCCAGACATGTGATTTTTGGAGGTTGTGTAGTGTTTACTCGAGTTCATTTTGCATTCCGTATTCAATAATGAAGAAGTTTTAAGAACTGCGTATCGATTTTTTTCAGTATTCAGAAAAAAGACCAAAAATAGGTTTAGAATTTCTACATCATTAAGTATGCTATTACAGGAAGTATATCGTTTAGAGATTCAGCACTATTACTTCCCAATTCAAAGTTTAGATAATTAGAAAGAAGATCTTGTTTTTTAAGTCTTTGGATCTACTATATATCGGTGAATGTGTTACCTACCTGGGTTTTCTTGAAGAATATTTTTTATTTTAACACAAAGCTAAACAGTAAGTTAATGTGATAGGATTGGGTATTGCTTTCGTTGGTGTACATTTTTTTTGGATGTGGTAATTTTGTTTTAAAGTTTAAGATCAACTATATGATCTACCACATTGCATATGAATTGAAATGCTTCTTTCAAACTTGTCCAGTTTTGGGGATCTTAATATTTGCATTGCAACAAAAAATTTTGATAAATTTTTTTGTTTTATGTTTTGTAGCGGTAATGCAAACAGAAGGGTACAAATACATAGAACAAACATGCCCCTTATTGCTTTCAGAGCTTCTAGAGACAGTTGCGTCAGTGGCGGTGGATGAGAGACCAGGTGAAGGAGGAGGGGTATTAAGTAGGAAAAGAAGTGGCAGCAGTGTTATGGGGTTAGATTTAGCAGCAGCACAGATGCCGGCTGCAGCAGAATCAGGGGAACCATATGTCAGGCGCTTGCGTAGACGGTTGTAATCGAGATTATCTTCTTTCTTACCTTTTAGCTCTTATTTTTTTTTTCCTTTCCAGTTGTAATGGAAAATTGAATTGACTTTCGGCTTTTAGTAATCCAAAACTGCTAAGATTTGCATGACATGTTCATAGTAGTAGCCTACATGTTTCGTTCTTGTTTTGTTATTTTTGACTTTGGACTTTGTTTGGTTGTATGGATCTTGACATATATAGAAGTTACTAATAATATGAATCAGTGAGTGTATTTTTCATATATTTGGACAGTTAGATTCATTCTGCATGATATGATCGTCAAGATCCTGCAAGTATGATCTTGTAATTTAAATATATGTTCTATGGGTTTCTTTTCATTTATCAGTATAGATTCGACGGGACTGTTTACTACATTTCCTTTCTCTAAACAGATAAATACGTTACTTGTTTGTGGCAAAATTGTTGCTGGAATCGACATAAATGATAAAAAGTACTACTCGTAATAACTACAAAATGTTACACTTTGGCCAAAATCATTTTGTGCGTTAGAGGATCAAGTTGGAGGATGTAAGTAGTAGGGTACTCCATTACATGTTACATGTAAATTAACATATCTTAGTTGGATGTAATTAGTAGTGAAAATATCCTTTAGTTCTTTACCGGAGAAAAGGACAAGATTGATGAGCTAGTGGAGACATGAATAAAGTAATTGGGACATGGAAAACGTGTGAAAAATAAGAAAACGTAGAGAAGGTCATGGTGATGTCAAATTGGTTTTTGAGCTCATAACAGAACGAAATTCGCACAGTTGATGGAAAATGATCTAGCTGTCAAAACTCGAAACTCTCCTCTTCACCGGGAGGTCCAATGTTTTCTGGCCATTTGGGGTCGTTTAAAGGGATCAAATTGACATTACTGTATTTTATAGGGATGATTAGGAAGTTTTCTACTTTAGGAAGAGTTTCCTAATCAAATTAGGAAAGAAGATAACATTCTCCTAATAATTATCGTTATTATCATATAAATATAGGTTTGCGATAATTTTGTATTCACTTTGTAAAGGGTTCACCTTCGATCGCTTCTCTTAGGATTTTTACTTTTTAAACGAATTTTAAGAATACCTCTTTACCATCTTTTATAAATACTTATCAGCTACTTGTTCGTGAAGTTATTTATCATGTCAACAACCATCAATGGATTTCATCTATTTACTGTTAAGGAATACTCACGACTTAAAGAGATGGATGCAGGAAGTTATATCTCTAGTGACACTTTTACAGTTGGTGGATATGATTGGGAACTTTGTTTTTATCCTAATAGTGGCGACATAAAGGATACAGAATACGTTTCGGTGTTCTTAGAATTGGTGAATGATGGTCCGGAAGTGGAAGCTTCTTTTGAATTTACCTTGTTGGATCAGAGTGGAAAGGGGGTACACAATGTTAATAATGTCTCTATTGAGCTCTATAAGAAAGGGGAAGGGTGGTATGTGTAACTAAAAATCTTTCATTATAAGTTATATATCGGTATTTGAATTGTATGGATTGAAATAAGATGTAATATTACATTATCATTGGACTAAAGTACTATGCAATTTTTATTGATCATGATAGTGTCATATATTTGCTGTATATTTCATGCATTTAATCTAGTTTATTGTTCTAGGCGACTTGTCACACTAATTAAAAATTTCGCAAATTGACTTTTAACATGGAAGTTGAACTATGCAGCTAAATCTTTTTCAAATTTTTACTGTTTTATCTTGTCAACGTGAGGTGCTTAATGCTACAAACTTTAAATGCTCTTTCTTTTGTCTTCTTGTGCATGCAACGTATATTCAGTATTTGCTCCTCATCAGAGTATCATCTATTCTTTTCATTGTAGGGGTTATGATTTTATGAAAAAACTGGATTTGGAGTCATCCGATTATCTCAAGGATGATTCACTTTCAATTTGCTGTATGGTTGGGGTTGTTCAAAGTTGCATCAGACCCAAAAACTTTACCATCATTCCACCACCACCAGAAATTGAGAAAGATTTCAAGTATTTGTTGGACCATGAAATAGGTAGTGATATTGTTTTTCGTGTTAAAGGCGTTACTTTCAAGGCTCATAAGGTGATTCTTGCTGCCCGCTCTCCTGTGTTTAGAGCACAATTTTATGGGCTGATTGGAAACCCTGCTTTGGATGAANATCGATTTGGTTTGGATCGGTTGAAACAGTTGTGTGAAGCTAAATTGTGTGAGGAAGTTAATGCTGATACAGTCGCAACAACACTTTCTCTTGCTGATCAACATCGTTGCTCGCAGCTTAAAGCCATTTGTCTGAAATTTGCTGCGGCAAACTTGGGAGGTGCGTGTTGTCCGTAGATACTGACGGTGCAATGTTCAGGTTATGTCGATTTCAATATTTTGATTGTTTATTATGCTGTAAGTATGCTAACCAGTTAATGTGCATACTCAGCATAGTCTTGCACAGTAGACAGAAAAAAGTTCAAATTTAGTGATATTGGGATAAGATATAATGAGGAACGATGTAGAAATACAAATGATAACAGTAAAGCATTGACCGACCTTAAGTTCCCAAGTTACTTGGACGAATACATAAAACTCCCCATAAGCATTTATTTCTTTTAAAATAAAATAGAATGGTTTTCATGGCTCAGCCCTCCAAGGAACTCGCAAGGTCACAATGTTGAGTATAGAACATGATATATGAAATACATGAATCAGAATGATCTTGTAAGGAAGGAGTCAATGCTTTTAGTCATATTGTTATTGGATATAAGATATTAGGGCACTATCCAGTATTCCAGTGTATGTGCATCACGAGTATTCTTAATACTCCTTGTCCCCCAGACATGTGATTTTTGGAGGTTGTGTAGTGTTTACTCGAGTTCATTTTGCATTCCGTATTCAATAATGAAGAAGTTTTAAGAACTGCGTATCGATTTTTTTCAGTATTCAGAAAAAAGACCAAAAATAGGTTTAGAATTTCTACATCATTAAGTATGCTATTACAGGAAGTATATCGTTTAGAGATTCAGCACTATTACTTCCCAATTCAAAGTTTAGATAATTAGAAAGAAGATCTTGTTTTTTAAGTCTTTGGATCTACTATATATCGGTGAATGTGTTACCTACCTGGGTTTTCTTGAAGAATATTTTTTATTTTAACACAAAGCTAAACAGTAAGTTAATGTGATAGGATTGGGTATTGCTTTCGTTGGTGTACATTTTTTTTGGATGTGGTAATTTTGTTTTAAAGTTTAAGATCAACTATATGATCTACCACATTGCATATGAATTGAAATGCTTCTTTCAAACTTGTCCAGTTTTGGGGATCTTAATATTTGCATTGCAACAAAAAATTTTGATAAATTTTTTTGTTTTATGTTTTGTAGCGGTAATGCAAACAGAAGGGTACAAATACATAGAACAAACATGCCCCTTATTGCTTTCAGAGCTTCTAGAGACAGTTGCGTCAGTGGCGGTGGATGAGAGACCAGGTGAAGGAGGAGGGGTATTAAGTAGGAAAAGAAGTGGCAGCAGTGTTATGGGGTTAGATTTAGCAGCAGCACAGATGCCGGCTGCAGCAGAATCAGGGGAACCATATGTCAGGCGCTTGCGTAGACGGTTGTAATCGAGATTATCTTCTTTCTTACCTTTTAGCTCTTATTTTTTTTTTCCTTTCCAGTTGTAATGGAAAATTGAATTGACTTTCGGCTTTTAGTAATCCAAAACTGCTAAGATTTGCATGACATGTTCATAGTAGTAGCCTACATGTTTCGTTCTTGTTTTGTTATTTTTGACTTTGGACTTTGTTTGGTTGTATGGATCTTGACATATATAGAAGTTACTAATAATATGAATCAGTGAGTGTATTTTTCATATATTTGGACAGTTAGATTCATTCTGCATGATATGATCGTCAAGATCCTGCAAGTATGATCTTGTAATTTAAATATATGTTCTATGGGTTTCTTTTCATTTATCAGTATAGATTCGACGGGACTGTTTACTACATTTCCTTTCTCTAAACAGATAAATACGTTACTTGTTTGTGGCAAAATTGTTGCTGGAATCGACATAAATGATAAAAAGTACTACTCGTAATAACTACAAAATGTTACACTTTGGCCAAAATCATTTTGTGCGTTAGAGGATCAAGTTGGAGGATGTAAGTAGTAGGGTACTCCATTACATGTTACATGTAAATTAACATATCTTAGTTGGATGTAATTAGTAGTGAAAATATCCTTTAGTTCTTTACCGGAGAAAAGGACAAGATTGATGAGCTAGTGGAGACATGAATAAAGTAATTGGGACATGGAAAACGTGTGAAAAATAAGAAAACGTAGAGAAGGTCATGGTGATGTCAAATTGGTTTTTGAGCTCATAACAGAACGAAATTCGCACAGTTGATGGAAAATGATCTAGCTGTCAAAACTCGAAACTCTCCTCTTCACCGGGAGGTCCAATGTTTTCTGGCCATTTGGGGTCGTTTAAAGGGATCAAATTGACATTACTGTATTTTATAGGGATGATTAGGAAGTTTTCTACTTTAGGAAGAGTTTCCTAATCAAATTAGGAAAGAAGATAACATTCTCCTAATAATTATCGTTATTATCATATAAATATAGGTTTGCGATAATTTTGTATTCACTTTGTAAAGGGTTCACCTTCGATCGCTTCTCTTAGGATTTTTACTTTTTAAACGAATTTTAAGAATACCTCTTTACCATCTTTTATAAATACTTATCAGCTACTTGTTCGTGAAGTTATTTATCATGTCAACAACCATCAATGGATTTCATCTATTTACTGTTAAGGAATACTCACGACTTAAAGAGATGGATGCAGGAAGTTATATCTCTAGTGACACTTTTACAGTTGGTGGATATGATTGGGAACTTTGTTTTTATCCTAATGGTGGCGGCATAAAGGATACAGGATACGTTTCGGTGTTCTTAGCTTTGGTGAATGATGGTCCGCAAGTGGAAGCTTCTTTTGAATTTACCTTGTTGGATCAGAGTGGAAAGGGGGTACACAATGTTAATGATGTCTCTATTGAGCTCTATAAGAAAGGGAAAGGGTGGTATGTGTAACTAAAAATCTTTCATTATAAGTTATATATCGGTATTCGAATTGTATGGATTGAAATAAGACGTAACATTACATTATCATTGGACTAAAGTACTATGCAATTTTTATTGATCATGATAGTGTCATATATTTGCTGTATATCTCAGGAATTTAATCTAGCTTATTGTTCTAGGCGACTTGTCACACTAATTAAAAATTTAAAATTGACTTTTATCATGGAAGTTGAACTATGCAGCTAAATCTTTTTCAAATTTTTATTGTTTTACCTTGTCAACGTGAGGTGCTTAATGCTACAAACTTAAATGCCCTTTCTTTTGTCTTCTGTGCATGGAACGTATATTCAGTATAATATTTGCTCCTCATCAGAGTATCATCTATTCTTTTCATTGTAGGGGTCAAAATTTTATGACAAAACTAGATTTGGAGTCANGGCGACTTGTCACACCAATTAAAAATTTAGCAAATTGACTTTTATCATGGATATTTGAACAAATCAGTTAATCTTTTTCAAATTTTTACTGTTTTACCTTGTCAACGTGAGGTGCTTAATGCTACAAACTTAAATGCTCTTTCTTTTCTCTTCTGTGGATGCAACGTATATTCAGTATAATATTTGCTCCTCATCAACGTATCATCTATTCTTTTCATTGTAGGGGTTATGATTTTATGAAAAAACTGGATTTGGAGTCATCCGATTATCTCAAGGATGATTCACTTTCAATTTGCTGTATGGTTGGGGTTGTTCAAAGTTGCATCAGACCCAAAAACTTTACCATCATTCCACCACCACCAGAAATGGAGAAAGATTTCAAGTATTTGTTGGACCGTGAAATAGGTAGTGATATTGTTTTCCGTGTTAAAGATGTTACTTTCAAAGCTCATAAGTTGATTCTTGCTGCCCGCTCTCCTGTGTTTAAAGCACAATTTTATGGGCTGGTTGGAAACCCTGCTTTGGATGAAGTAGAGTTGATGGATATCGAACCATTAGTTTTCAAGGTAATGGATGGTATCGGTCATTAAAGTTTTTATACTTAATTCTGGTCATGCATCAATGGTATCATTTGCGATTGTGTTTTGCATGCAGGCTATGCTTTTCTTTATTTACTCTGATAAGCTTCCTGATTCACAAGAAAGTATGGGCTCAATGTCGAACATGATTCAGCATCTGTTGGTTGCTGCTGATCGCTTTGGTCTAGATCGGTTAAAACATTTGTGTGAAGCGAAGTTTTGTGAAGAATTAAATGTGGATGTAGTGGCAACAACTCTTTCTTTTGCCCATGATCACCACTGTTCTCAGCTTAAAACCTTCTGTTTGAATTTCGCTGCAGCAAATTTGCGAGGTACCTGTGTGTTTTGTAGTTTGTAGATTCATGTTTATTATAATATTCCTTGAACTAGCTATTAGAATACAAGCTTAAAGCAATAACCATTATTAGCAACATTGCAACTGAAACTTCTAAGGTTAGAGAATATATTTTCTTTAAACAGTAAACTAATGTGACAGGATTGGGTATTGCTTTCGTTGTTGGACATTTTTTTTGGATGTGGTAATTTTGTTTTAAAGTTTGAGATCAACTATATGATGATATGATCTACCATACTGCATATGACTTGAAACGTTCCTTTTAAACTTGTCCTGTTTTGGGGATCTTAATATTTGCATTGCAATTAAAAATTCTGATAAAAATTTTTGTATTATGTTTTGTAGCCGTAATGCAAACAGAAGGGTACAAATATGTAAAACAAACATGCCCTTTATTGCTGTCAGAGCTTCTTGAGACAGTTGCGTCAATGGTGGTGGATGAGAGACCAGGTGAAGGAGGAGGGGTACGTATTAAGTAGGAAAAGAAGTGGCAGCCGTGTTATGGGGTTAGATTTAGCAGCAGCACAGATGCCGGCTGCAGCAGAATCAGGGGAACCATATGTCAGGCGCTTGCGTAGACGGTTGTAATCGAGATTGTCTTCTTTCTTACCTTTTAGCTCTTATTTTTTTCCTTTCCAGTTGTATTGGAAAATTGAATTGAGTTTCGGCTTTTAGTAATCCAAAACTGCTAAGATTTGCATGACATGTTCATAGTANCTTATCAGTATAGATAATTATGGGGACTGTTTGCTGCATTTCCTTTTTCTCTAAACAGATAAATATATTACTCAATAATAGGCTCGGTCTGGCGAAATTGTTGCCGGAATCGACGTAAATGATAGATAGTGATATTTGAGTGGTGTCTTAAGTTCAAATGGTATATTATAGTGGCCAAATGAAGGTGGTATTTATAGTTGTGAGGAATGATTTATTCTCCAACATTTGTTGTTACTAATCCTAATAACTACAAAATGTTACGCATAATAGGAGATCGATGACAATATTTCGTGCGTTGGAGGATCAATTCGGAGGATGTAAGTAGTAGGCACTCCATTACATATATATCCCCGCAAAATTCATAATTACCTATGTATCCTACTAAAGACTTAAATGTGACAAATTAAGATGTCCATTGTGCCCTTCTTATTACTACATCTCAAAACCCTAGCATGTTCTTCTACAACTCAAAACCTTAACATTGATTGATTGATCGAGGTAAATCATAATCATTTTCAATTGTATTTTTGTTCGTATGTTGACTGCATAAATTTAACCAAATTATGTTCTTGCTTTGGTTGATCGATTGATTGCCATTGTTTAATTTTAATTGTTTCTAATCCAATACTTATGAGTTCAATAATCAATTATATTCCTACCAGCATCTTTGAATTTGATATATGGATTGTTTTTTCTCAAGCAATATAAAATTCTACTCTAGTGGATTGTTAATGTTAATTAAGTAGAAACTCTATTATATATGTGTGTTTGGTACATGAAGTATTTTTTGCTTTATTGCTTTCGGTAATTTGTGTTCGATGGGCGTTCATTTCCTTAGCAGCTTCACATAGTTCGTGACAAAGTGGGGGAGTGGTTTTTGTTGTTACTCCGCAATAAAAATCTCGTAACTAAGAATAGAAAAAAAAGAACAGAGCTTCGGTAGTGTTTGTTTGCTCATAGCCTCATACCTCTGTTAAGTTTTTTTTTTTTTTTTTTTTTTTTAGTCACTAGATGTTAAAGCAAGCATTATTTATGTTTATATCAGTACACACTAATGTAAACAAGATATGTATAGAAATATAACAACAAGGGTATAATGGACATTTTATCTTTAGAATATAATTATCATGCATTTTAAGGTTTTAAATATGCCTAAAATAATAGTTTGGATATATATGTCATATTTAAGTAGATATATACGCGAATTATGAGTTTCGCTTGGAATATTATGCAATTATGAGCATTTGGAAGAAGATATATATGCAATTCCCTCAATTCGATTCACCTTCATTTCTCATAGGTTTTTTTACTTTTAAACGAATTTATAGAGTACCTTGTTACTATCTTTATAAGTGTTGGGTTTAGTTTTCCTTGGGCCCATGAAGGAAAGCCCCACCCAAAATCAGCCCAAAACCTAAAGTCAATGGTATTTGTTGACTTGGAGGATGTATTTGTATTAATCTTTGGGCACACTATCACAACATCAATATAATAGAGAGAGCAGAGATGATCAGAAATGAGGAGATGTAAAGTGCAGTACCCGTTTTTCTGCCACAGCAGCCCACAAAACTGAAGATCGCCGAGAGTTATGAACCGTTGGGATGCGTAACGATTTTCGCAGCTGTAGCTTCCGTTAATATAAAGGAAAGTTTTTGACCGTTTGTTGGAAAATTCTGATTGAGCCTGGAAGCCTGTTCTTGCCCAGGCAGATTGCATCAGATTTTCTGGGATGTGTTCCTCTTGTTCTTTAGCTTGTTTCCATACATCTTGATGCTTTATTCCAAGTGTATGATGATTGTCTGTATGCCTCTAGTATCTTGAGAATGGTCGATTGTATGCTCTATTATTGGTGGTAGGGTGATTTAGCGGCACTAGTTGTCCCGTGGTTTTTACCGTTTGGGGTTCCACGCAAAAAGCTTGGTGTCTTGTTTGTGTTTATACTTTTGACCTGTGATTTGGGTTTTTTGATACTATTAGGGGCTGTTATAGAGTAGTGGTTAGTGCTGCCTTATTTGTTTACTTCCTCATAGGCATACGGTATCTGGGCAAAGTCCGTGTCACAATGCGTACAAAAGACGATTTTGCTTCCGCACTTGTGTTTATTCCGTTGTGACCCATCGACACGCATCTGTAACTTATCAACGCTCCCCTACCCGTGCCCACAGAGCACCATTTTGACTGCAAAGAGCTTGGTGTCCTTCAACGGTGGGGTTAGCTAGAATGTATAAACCACTTCGAGTCGTTTGAACGAAGTGGATCCCACAGAAAGGGAGTATACAAGTAGGAACATGGTTATTGTCTTCGAGTCATTCGGTATACTGGAATCAGTTTAGTGGAAGTAGTTTATGAAAAAGTGAAAAGATGAGAGTAGATCAACACATTATGTATAAAGTGTACTACGTTATCTTTGGACCTTATATACAACGACAATATAAAATGCGGTTAAATAAAGGAAAGCAATAAAGTGATCGCGAAGTAAATAAACAAGTAAAGTGCATGTAATAAAGTGACTTAAAGAAAAACAAGGATTCCTCCCCGCCTTAGAAGAAACCCGTCCCGGGTTTCTCTCGGAACAAATCATCTACGAAGTGAAAAGCTTCGGATATCTCTTTCGAAACTCATCCTCACGTTCCCACGTAAATTCCGGTCCATGACGGGAATTCCAACGAACCTTGATGAGCGGAATGCGACTACGCTTGAGTCGCTTAATCTCTCGATCCAAAATCTCAATCGGTTCTTCCACAAAGTTCAATTTCTCATCAACACGAATATCTTTCATCGGTATCACCGGTGTTTCATCAGAAAGACACTTCTTCAAATTACTCACATGAAATACATCGTGAACCTTACTTAGTTCCTGTGGTAACTCCAACCGATAAGCTACGGGCCCGATTCTCTCCAGAATAAGAAACGGTCCAATGTAGCGGGGGTTAAGTTTCCCACGTTTTCCGAAACGTATCACTCCCTTCCAAGGTGAGACTTTCAGCATCACTTTGTCTCCAACCTGGAACTCCAGGGGTTTACGTCTCTGATCGGCGTAACTTTTCTGCTTATCCCTAGCTGCTTGTAATCGATCACGAATCTGACTCACCTTCTCAGTAGTTTCCAATATAAGCTCGGGGCCGGTAAGTTGGCTATCTCCAACCTCAGCCCAACCAATAGGCGAACGGCATTTACGACCATGTAAGGCTTCGAATGGTGCAGCCTTAAGACTTGTATGGTAGCTATTGTTATAGGAAAATTCCGCAAGGGGTAGGTACTTCTCCCAGCCTTTACCAAAGTCTATTATGCATGCACGTAACATATCCTCTAAAGTTTGAATGGTTCTCTCACTTTTTCCATCGGTTTGGGGGTGATATGCAGTACTCATATCTAGTCTCGTCCCCAAAGCGGTTTGAAGTGATCGCCATAAAGCTGAGGTGAAACGGCTGTCGCGATCAGAAATAATCGATATCGGAACACCATGACGAGAAATAATTTCCTTCACATACAACCTCGCAAGCTTGTCGATGCTATCATCTTCACTAATT
>LBNU01004329.1:0-12892 GCA_014162995.1 Artemisia annua | reverse complement strand
TTTTTTTTTTTTTTTTTTTTTTTTTTTTTTTTTTTTTTTTTTTGGTAAAGGGATTATACCCGGTGAAATCTCATCTAGTAAGGTATCCTTCCTTGGTGTTTTAACATCAAAACAAACTTTATTCCTATTCCTCCAAATCACCCAACAAGCTGTTTGAACAATCGCATCGAAACAGATTTTCAGATATAGCGCGTATCAATATATGTTTGGGTTAGCTCAACTCTGTTTCAACTTGAGATATAGAAGTCTAAATACGCAATATTTTCTATTTGAGGTTAGTAAAAGAATCCAAATTATATAATACGTTTTACAGTACGTCTGAAAAACTGTTTGAAGACTAAATGAGAATGCTATTTGATATTAAAAAGGATTGAATTGCTCGCACGCAGAGGGGTCTCGGAGGGGTGTGCAATGGGTGCCGTCGCACAGGGCCACTAAAAAGGAGCCACATTTTATTGGTTTAGCATATAAATACGTATAATATTAAAGAGTCATATAATTCACGTTTATATGCAATTTCTCTTTAGTTTATAAGTGTATAGGGCCTCTTTGTTGTTATTGCCTAGGGCCACTGAAAACCACGAGACGGCCCTGCTCGCACGTTGTAGCCAGATGGAATTAATATTACCACATTCATAGTAGTCTAAAAATAAAAGACAAACACATTTACTATTCAAATCTTTTTAAACTGGTGGAATGTTTGAACTTGGATTCTTTAGCCCTGGAAGCTCAAAGAACCGATAAGCGGGGATATGGCATTACAACATTTCACCTCAAACAGTTGTATGAGTTGCTAATAGAGATAAACAGCTTACGAACACATCAAGCGTGTTTAAAGTCAGTAGTCACGGAAATTTGCTGATTCTGAATGGTGGAGAAACTGTCAAACAGTCATCGAATTCATCTGTGACTGACGGGACTACTAGTCTAGTTGCACAGCTTTTGGATACCGGAAATATGATTGTAGGGAATGACAGTGACATTGTTTGGCAAAGTTTTGATAACATTACTGACACTACTTGTATAGGAATGAAATTTGGGAAAGATTTCGTGACTGGGAAAGAGAAAATTTACTTCTTGGAAGAGTCTCGATGATCCTTCACAAGGTTTATATGTACTTTATATGGATACAAATGGAAACCCGCAGGCATTTCAGAGACGTGGTTCGGTTATACAATATAGATTTGGACCATGGAATGGTCTTAGATTGAGTGGCTTTCCTAGTAAGACACAAAAACTAATCTGCACATATTAATTTGTTATCAATAAAAAAGAGGTATATCATAAATATGACCTACTTCATTTCGTTCAAGGATTTATCTAAGTTTAGAAGGCAGAGTCGTGCGATTGAATTGGGTCGATCCCTCCCAAGGTTGGACTCCATATTTGCCTACAACTATAGATATGTGTACTCAGTATGGAATATGTGGTCCACATGGAATATGTAACATTAACAACTCACCAGTCTGCAGTTGTCTGGATGTTTTGAACCATCACAACCAGAAGAATGTAATACAGGAAATTGGTCAAGTGACTGCCAGCATAAGAAACCTTTGGATTGTGTGCATGGGATGCATTTCAGAAATTTCCGGGGTTAAATTGCCGGACACGTGATGGTCATGGTATAATGTGAGCATGAACATTGGGGAATGTGAGGTAGCATGTAAGAGGAATTGTTCTTGTACAGCTTATGCAAATTTGGATCTCGAAAGAGTTGGAAGGGGATGTTTGCTATGGTTCAGAAGTTTAATGGATGTAAGAGTGTTACAGGAAAATAGAGATCTTTATGTAAGAGTCGCCATGACTGCTGGTACGTCAATTTTTTATCAGTGTATGCTTATAAGAAGAAATGTTCTAGGGGATCATGTAATGCAATCAATCTTCTTATGGCCACTGCAGATAAATGAGCATGTTCTAGGGGATCATGTAGGTAAGCTGATGAAGGCCCTTGGTGAAGATTATCCAGATGGAAGCCAGAATATAGATGTAGACTTACCATCATTTAGTGTGGCTAAAATAGCTAGATATAGTGATATACCAATCACTTCTCAGACAGCAATAAGCATAGTAAAGGTGGTTTTGGTCAGTTTATAAGGTAAATCACTTATACATGCCTATATTATGTCCGAAAGTGAGTTTGTGAAACTACTTGTAATCTTGTATACAGAAACCAGAAGTTCCTTGTATAAGCATAAGAATTAAAGGTTGTAATCTAGCCCATTTGCTTATGAATGGGTAGATTTTGGTTATGTTAATTATTTAACGGGGTCAACGGGTTGTAGCAAAGCTTGAAAAAAAAAGATTAAATTTGTTAAACTGTTTGAAAGTGTGTAATGTTTGTAACATTCTACTTAATTTAAAAAATTTATATTTTTTGGTCAAAATGTGTTTTGGTTCAACCAAACCCAGCCAAATTCTATTTTGAAACAAAAAATACCCATATTGACCTGAACTCAATTAGGTAACAAAAATTACCCATACTAAGGATAATTTTCAGTTATTTTGAAACAATAAGGATAGTTGCTAACCAAATCATTTGGGTGTGTCTGAAGATGGACGACAAATAGCTGTGAAACGGCTTTCAAAGAACACCTACCCAAGGTTTTGTCGAGTTCAAAAATGGCTTTGTTGCCAAACTTCAACACAGGAATCTTGTGAAACTTTAGGGATACTGTGATCAAGGAGATGAAATCATGTTGAATAACGAATACATGCCCAACAGAAGCCTAGACACAATTTTATTTGGTATGAAATGAATTAAATTTCTGATCGAACTAATTATGTCTAGTTACTCCCCTGAGATAAAACCAGGAATTTAGTACTTGGTTGGAGTCACCGCTTCAGAAAAGTCCAAGGGATTGCGCGGGGGTTTCTTTATTTGCATCAAACTCCTGCCTCCGTATTATACATAGAGACCTTAAAGCCAGCAATGTTTTGTTAGACAACGATATGAACCCAAAGATATCACATTTTGATCTTGCCAGACGGCTCAAAGGATATGAGACCAGAGATATAACAGAGTGTTGCAGGAACATTGTAAAAATCAATAAACCTGATTTCTATTTATTATTCAAGAAGTTATTTTGTGTTTTAATATGTTATAGAGATGTTTTGGATCTTCCACCATGTTAACACTCTCGACCAAATCTCTTTAGCTACTTCTCAGGATACAAAAATATGTTCCTCGGTTTCGATGTCATTGTCACACACGGGACATAGGATAGAATGGAGATCAATACCTCTTTTATCTAAGTTTGACCTAGTTGGGAGCCTTTCATGAATGATACACCAAGAGGATATATTGATTTTGATCGGGACGACATTATTCCATCTATAAGGTTGCAGGTTTGAGGTATAAACGTGTCGATAGAATAGAACAAACTTCCCGACTCATGTAATATATAACCAAATAAAAGTTTATATAGAGGAGAGTAAATAAATAATAAATTTACAAAGCAACATTATGGTCAGCTCATCATGTTTTAACTGAAAAAAAAAATACATCATAAGTGATAGCTTCATGAAACAAGAATCGAGGAGACATCGAATAAATTTAAACCACATGAAGGGAAACACTTATGGTGTTTACGTCTAAGAAGCAAGCTTAGTTTATTGATACTTTGAGAACCATCAACACTATTCATTAACTATAATGATATGAAAGTGACTGCAGCCAACAAAGTAGTGCTTACTTGGTTGAAGGCACGTGTTTCAACGCAATACGCTTCCGTTGATAGCACCATTTAGCTCTAAAGGTCCATCCACAGCATAAGTTCCCGAAAAGAACTTTTATTATACTGCCCCTATATTCAAAACCCGTAAAAAATGCATGTATTAAGTCTAACTTCTAGGAAATTAACCATCATTCTTTCTGAGACTCATTGATTAATAATACCTTGGTGTAAAATCTAATAATGATCTTCAGTATATACTCAGCATTAACCTCACAAACAACACAAAAACCTCCGTCGCTAAGAACTCCATACACTTTTTTGGTAGCCCTGCAAGCATTCAAACAGAGCACAACAGAAAAGTCTTGAAAACACTGTTAGCTAGTTAATTACAATCCGAGTCAAGCTTTTGATAAGCTCTAAACTACAAACTTAGTATGTAAATTCAACTTAACAACTTCGAAATCACAGATTCATAACCATCAAAATCAACATATGATAATTTATACAAATTAAGGTCAACAAATTATCAATAATTTATGCAAATCAACATCACAACCACAAATTAAAAAATATTGAGGTCAATAAAATTAACAAGTGAATCAAATCACAAACTAAAACACATAAGCATAATAACTAGATATTTATTGAAGGGTGGTGATACTTCCACATACACTTTTACTTCTTCCACATACATTTAGTGGGGACCACTACAACATACAACTAAAATGTATGTGAAATAAGTAAAAGTATATGTGGAAGTATCATCACCCTTTATTGAATTATTTGATCAAACTTCGAGCATTACCTGCAATAATTTGCAAATCTAATTAGCAGTGAGATGATCAGTCACGGTGAGGATGATCGGAGACGACGACGGTAATGATGATCGGCGACGGTGAGGATGAGTGCAAAGTGAAATGATCGGTGCTGATGAATCGTTAAGACGATTTGTGACGGTGATGGCGACGGTAAAAGGATGTATTTTTTTTTACTTACTGTTGTATTTTTTTCTTTTAATTTTCATCATATTATTTGATTTGGTGACTTTTGTAATTTTTTAGTAAGCAAAAGTTTTAGTCATGTCACAAATTTTGTAGTGACGTGGTTTAAGTTTTCAAATAGACTCGGTATTGTTGTAATGGTCCGAATTCTTGCTTGAATCAAATTCTTTGGAATTTATTACTTGTTCTAACCATTGGATGAATGTCTTTTACGCTCTGTTTTCACGTCAAATTTTTAAAGAATGAAAGGGAATGGGATGAGAAGAGGAAAGTAAGGAATGACACCATGAAGAAAGTGGTTATATTTATTTGTTGTTCTTGAGTTTTTATTATAAGTTGCAAGGAAAGGAAATGAAACTACCCAAATTACAAATATACCCTCAAAACATAATTTACTCTTCACATGAGCCATTAGTCTACCATTCAACAAAGTGAGGAAAACTATGGTCCACGAAGAAAGGATGGTAACAAAACTTGGATCTGTATATCAAAATAAGTACTAGGTTTTCTGTTTTGAGTGACGATCACATGAACATAATGGTGCGTGTGAGTTGATAAGTATGATTGCTTTTGGCCTTTTATCAGGTCTTCTTTCGAATTTGTTGGAGTACTAAATAAGCCTATTTTTCAAATCCTTTTTTTTTGATCCACCATTTTCAAAACTAAGAAGACCAGATCTTTTTCGTTTGAAACAAAATAAAGCGAACCAGAAAAATCTAGAATGAGATACATATTTCTTAGCTTTTCGTTCCAGGCTCACTTGATTACCCCACACGTTTATTGACTATTGTTTACACCGCTACATTGGCCGACGTTGGTGAAACTCAAAAAGGCGAGGTATACCATTAATAGAGTAAAAACTGCTCGTTCTTGTGGTTATTTGGGGTAGATGGCTGTTGTAACTAGGTCAGATTTATGGGACGTACATGAAGAAACAAGGATAAAATTGTAATTTAACCAAAGCCCATGTTTTCAGCTTACCCGTTCCCTCCTGATCACCCCAATTATGGGCGGATTACATATACACACAAAAGCCCATCCTTTCCGNTAATAGAGTAAAAACTGCTCGTTCTTGTGGTTATTTGGGGTAGATGGCTGTTGTAACTAGGTCAGATTTATGGGACGTACATGAAGAAACAAGGATAAAATTGTAATTTAACCAAAGCCCATGTTTTCAGCTTACCCGTTCCCTCCTGATCACCCCAATTATGGGCGGATTACATATACACACAAAAGCCCATCCTTTCCGTCCCTCCTACCTTCCCGTCCCCTATCTTTCCATCTTAAAAAAACTCAAGAACGCCCCTTTTTTTTTATTTTTCTTCCCATCTCCTTCCATTACTTTAAAAAAAATAAAAAAAAATAATAAAAAAAAAACTCGAGAACAGAGCGTTAGTCCCATAACCCGGCTCCGGCAAGAAAAAGGTAATCCTTCTATGCATCTTAACTTCATTAGGCTTGGTCCGGGCTGGCCTGACTTTAGCAGTACTGTATGATTGTAATAGAAGAAAAGACCAAGTAATTTAATCAATCTTGTTTTTACTACTCCAAATAGATTATTGCAATCATAAACTAAGAAGCATAATTCACAACATGTATGCAGACATGGACTAAAAAGCTATTGACTCCAAAAAAACCCATTATAAACATATAACCTAAGAAAAGTAAATATTTATTCATAACATGGCGTGTCTACACACGGGGCTGAAACTAGTTATGTAATAAGAACATATGTTTCAATTCTTAGTCTTGCCTTTGAATTTATTCGTTGAAATCTTATACAATGTTAAAGTTTATATAGCTTGTAAAAGCATATGCCTAAATGGAGACTGATTACTTATGATAACCAATATAATGGATCTTGAGATGCACAGACATTGAATTTATCGAGGTCCTAATGTTGTCATTGTGACATCATTGAGTTATCTCTAGGCACACTGTCTTTAGCAAAAAAATGCTGGTTGTTTAGGTCGAGGCAATGCGCCATCTTGATCAAACATCAAAATCACAGATGACATAGTTGGTCTATCTTTTGCATGATGTTGCACACATAAAAGACCAATATGTATTGACTGAAGTACTTCACAATCGACTCTTGAGTCATGCATATGTGCACTAAGCAACTCTAGAGCCGTGCCTTCTTCATATAGTCTCCATGCCTAACAAAACAATATATGGAACCACAAAAGCTTAAAAGCCATATTTTATACTAAAGTTTTTCTTCGATGTTGGTTCTAGTTTTACAAAACTTACATGTGCAAGAAGGTGGTCACTGTCTTTTTCATTCGAGAATCCTTTGTTTTTTCTCCCACTCACCATTTCAAGCACAATAACTCCAAAACTTAAGACGTCCGACTTTTCTGAAAAAGTCCCGTCTATAGCAGACTCTGGTGATATATAACCCCTAAACCATAAGTATGATAAGTTAAAAGGTATTATTTTTTAATAGGATTTCATATACGAAAAAAATACTTAGGTTATGGATACGTACAATGTTCCAACTACGTACAATGTTCCAACTACCCTGTTCTGTTTGCTTCATTTTCATGTTCTCTAAACATTCTAGCGAGGCCAAAGTCTGATATCTTTGGATTCAATTCGGCATCCAATGAAATGTTTCCCGCTTTGAGATATCGATGAACAATTTTAAACCGCGAATCTTGAAGAAGATAGAGAAGCCCTCTAGCAATTCCTTGGATGATGTGAAAACGCTTTGACCAATCTAGTATTGAACTTTTGTTTATTTCTGCATACAAGTAACATTTAGAAGAAAAAAAATAAAAGTAAAATAAAGATATCAATGCATTTATAAGTTAGCTATTAACAAAAGGAAAATTATGTGTCTCCCCGACTAGTATATTCTTCTATAACAAAAGTTACCCAATCTTTTAAACAATCAATGAACGAATCTTTGCCATTCAATTTTCTTATCATAACTGTTGATGCATAATCTGGCGCGGACCGATTCAACGACTCTCTCTGGGCCGTTAGTCGTCTTCTCGAGCCCTATTAGACCTGTCAACAAAGAGAACCCGTTAGGAGTGGACCCGAGGCCGTAGCCCCGGGATCCACCTCCGACGGTCAAGTCAGTCATCGATGCGATGTAGCATATATGAGTTATTAGGTTTAGGATAACCTGTCGTAATCTGCTGAATAAAGGGATCCCATCCATGTATTTATAAGGCATGGATTAGGGTTTTAGGTGTAGAGTGGGCCGAACGCTCATGGCGATTAATTTTTTCTTTTTCTTTTTTATAAAAACAATGGCGCGGATGGATGTACCGTAACCGCGACTAATAGTTTTTTTTCGCACGCACAAACACAGATAGATTTATCGTAACCTCGTAGACTCGAACGTTTTTGGATGATCGCAGATAACCACGGCTTTCGTCCAGTGCGCTCATGGCGATTGACTAGCATCGTGGTGCGCTCATGGCGCGCATGTAGCTAATCTGCGAAGATGTCTGAACACAAGGCCTAACGCGGGTAGATTTATCGTGACTGCGTTGTTCGCGGCTAAAAGATAAAGTAGATCCGATCGTGCGGACTTATTGCGTTATAGGTAAAATCGTGTTTACCAAATTTAGAAGATTTTTCATAAAATCTTCTTAATAATTAAAAGATTTACATAAAATCTAATGAATATTTAAAAATAACATACTTTAAAGTACGTCCACACTATGTCCAAGTTTTAGATAAATAACCAACTTGTCAAGTATGACAACAGAATTTTTGTGACTGCACTTATTTCTTTTCATTCATAAATTGACTTTTAATGGAAATTGTCCACCCCTTAATCAATAATTGACACCGCATCTAACACTTCGATCAACTGCCGACAAGTCCCAAAGCGGGCTCGATGTTTTCAAGGAAGTGTCAGAGTTGTTGGAGTTAATTCAATACTACCACAGGCATGTTACTTGTAAAGCCGCAGTTATGAATATATATTCTATTGATATAGATTTATGAGTTTTAAAGTGCAACCCAAAGAAAATACAAAAGTATTAAAGTTACCGGCTTTTGAACTCGATGGTTGCTTTCCAGTGATGTGAGAGCACAAAACTTATCGTAGTGGTCCCACGGATGGCGCCACTTGTTGATGCATAATCTGGCGCGGACCGATTCAACGACTCTCTCTGGGCCGTTAGTCGTCTTCTCGAGCCCTATTAGACCTGTCAACAAAGAGAACCCGTTAGGAGTGGACCCGAGGCCGTAGCCCCGGGATCCACCTCCGACGGTCAAGTCAGTCATCGATGCGATGTAGCATATATGAGTTATTAGGTTTAGGATAACCTGTCGTAATCTGCTGAATAAAGGGATCCCATCCATGTATTTATAAGGCATGGATTAGGGTTTTAGGTGTAGAGTGGGCCGCTGTCGCCGGGCCTGGCCCATTGTCTGGCCCAGTCCGGACTATACGTCTACAATAACAAAAAACATACTTTCATCTTTTCTTAAAAAAAATGTCACAAACCGTTAATCGTTACGTAAAAAGAATCTTACTATCACGACGAGAATTAAGTCATCTTTCTATAAAAGGGCACTTAAATATACTTTCGATGAACTTTTTTTTGAATTTTTTTTGTGAGTATTGAAATTTACGTCTGAAAAAATTACATGTGATTTGTTATTTTAAAATCACATATGATTCTATGAAATCACATGTGATTTGTTAAATCACACGTGATTCCTAACAATAAAACAAAACTTGAAAAAAATCGTCGAAAGTATATCGAAGTGTCTGTCTAATGAAAGATAAAAAAAATTATCGTCGCGATGTTGTATTTTTTTGTCGCTTAACAGTTTAGCATTTGCAAGATATTTATTTTCAAAAAAAGGTGAAAAATAGCTTTTTTTTTTTTCTTTTTAAATTATGAAAAAAACGAGTGACCAATATTTGTTCATTGATTCTTTAAAGAATATGGAGTGTATATTGAACTTAACTCATTCTCTTGATTAAAACTCCTACCAACATTAATATTTGGAAATTGGAAATCCACAAATTCTTTCTCATCATCTCAATCGACTCTTGATTTTGCCACATGTGGTGATATTGTTCTTTTTAGGAAAAGAAAAACTCACATACGAAAGGAAAACATGGAATGAAAGGCAAAGAAACATGTGATGTGTAAAATGTCATACCAAATACGAATAAGTCCAGGCTCTTGTTTGGCATGTATTCGTAGATTAGCATCATCTTCTTGATTGCAATATCCCAAAAGCTTTACTAGATTTCGATGTTGCAGTTTGGCCATGAATGTAAGTGTTGGGAGAAATCCAACAAACCGGTTTCTAGAGCGGAACCACGAATCAAGAACTACTCCAACAAGACCTCGGCAAAGGGTTATGATCCCTTAATGCCGAGTGGCACCAACACACACACGAAATGTTTACACTCAAACGTTTATTAAACGAGAGCAAGAAAAGAAGGTACAAATATGTAAGCCTCCGGCACTTTTTCCCAAGGTAATTATAGCATTGTAATACTAAGTCGTTTAATTTCAAATGACAAATCAAACTAATTTGAATCTTAACATCTAAAGCTAACCACTTTGCGAGTTATTTATTTTGGTATATAATGGTATGATATAAATATATGATGCATACTATTACAAATTTCTAAAGGACAACTGACGGGATTTGAAACTCACTGTTTGGTGAATAGCTCACTTGCGTACCGACTGCGATCCACATCCTATTCTATTGGGCCTTGATGGACCAAGGATTAAAACACCCCTCTATTACTTTTCTTTGAGCCGAACAGTAAACCCCTAATTCTTTAACTAAAAACGCTTGGGCCCGATTTCCATTTGCTTCCGTATGGGGCCTAGGCCATCTCAAAAAAAAAAAGGGATAATCTGGTTTGTTTTGTGAAAAGGATTACTTCATGTTGAATAAGCACTAGAGGTGACCGATTACATCGAAAATGGAGCAGCAAAAAAAAAAAACGTTGCTACTTCCTACCTAGTTTTGCGTACAAAAGTAAACAGTAAATCACCCTAAGGATGACTCTAAAGTACTAACCCAATCCCAACCCATTCCCTATATATATAAAGAAAGTATAGACCATGGCTTGACCAAGTTGATCCATTACCCACTGGATGATATGCCTCCTCTTTTTCCTACTCGACTGAGCACAGCTCCCACACGCCTTGTATGCACTGAAAGTTAGCATGCTAAGTCAACTCTTCACAACTTACAAGAAATTCATGCAAAGATCAGAATAAAATAAAACATAACCATGCGTTGACCCTTGGCTATATAAGCCTCCTACTTAACCAGCAAGATCACACACGTCACATACAAAAATCACTCAAGCCACAAACATCTCAACAAATCTCACTTTGTCCTTTGGTTGCTCTGTCGAGAAGAAAGGGAAAAAGAAGCAAGTTATTTGGGTTGAGATAGAAACGGGTTATTACTAGAAGCTAAGGTCGGGTTCATTCACCCTCATTGCATACGTAACAGCCGTTACCCGTCACCACTCATCCTGTGGTGTTGTAAGTCTGACCGAACCCATTTCAATAATAGCATATTTAGTCCTATTTTCAAGGTGTTCAATGCGTACGTAAACATTAAAAGCTTCTAAACTAGTATCGTTTCACCAATATAATTGCTCGCATAGAGACTAACGCTAACGAACTAATCAATAAAAGTGTGTGGTAAAAATCCTAACGTAAAGCTTTGAGAACACTAACGAAAATGTAAAACCTATATATTTTTGTTAAGTAACTTATCAACTTAAAACGAACTCATAGGTTTGCCTAATCAATTGGGTCGCGATGACTGATATTAAGTCGAGATTTGTTTGAAATGTTTAGCCTGGTATTTTGCATTGCCCTATACTCATTCAAATCAAACTTGTATTCTGTCATTTATAATACTCATGCCACGAGCCACTGAGGAATAGGAATGAAAGTAAACACTAAAAATGTTGCAGTGCACAACGCATACCGATCTCTCTATTAATCAAATACAGGACCACCTTAAGGCAGTCTACAAAATTCAACTTATTATCATACTTTCGTAACTTGATAGATACCTTTTATTTGCAATTGTATAGTATGTTGAGCTCAGTTTGGTTGATTTGTCGATAGTGTAGGCTGTTCTGAGTGAAAACGAGGATCTTGGTTTACGCAGGTCGTGTAGGCTTATGCTGTATTGTGAATACCTTTTTCTACTTTAATAATGATTTTCATGATTATAGCGTCACATTTGTGATCTCTGTTTTACGAAACTATTGCACACCCGTGCATATCCTTAATCAACTAATTATATCCTAAACAAACAGCATATTTTTGAATAAAGATTTAAAAAAAATATCTGTATTCGGATCATTTTAACGCACTTATCAATATAGCCCTCGCCCAAACATTGTAACTCCACTTGTTCACTTCCTTTGTACATAACCTCTTTAAATGTGGGATAAGGTACACTATAAATGATATTTACATCTATTCTACACCTTCAAAGACGATGAGAACTGTGATGAGTATATCATATTCCTATTGTACGAGACTTTCATCTAAAGCTAACCACTTTGCGAGTTATTTATTTTATATAATGGTATGTATATAAATATATGCATGCATACTATTACAAATTTCTAAACGACAACTGACGGGATTTGAAACTCACCCTGTTTTGAATAGCTCACTTGCGTACCGACTCGATCCACACCTATTCTATTGGGCCTTGATGGACCAAATAAAACACTCCTCTATTACTTTTCTTTGGGCCGAGTAAACCCCTAATTCTTTAACTAAAAACGCTTGGGCCCGATTTCCATTTCTTCCGTATGGGCTAGGCCCATCTCAAAAAAAAAAGGGATAGTTGGTTTGTTTTGTGAAAGGATTACTTCATTTGAATAAGCAACTAGAGGCATGACCGATTACATCGAAAATGAGCAGCCAAAAAAAAAAACGTTGCTACTTTCCTTCCTATTTTGCGTACAAAAGTAAACATAAGTCACCCTAAGGATGACTCTAAAGTACTAAACAAATCCCAAACCCATTCCCTATATATATAAAGAAAGTATTAGACCATGGCTTGACCAAGTTGACTCCATTACCCCATGGATAGTATGCCTCCTCTTTTTCCTACTCGACTGAGACAGCTCCCACACGCCTATGTATGCACTGAAAAGTTAGCATGCTAAGTCAAACTCTTCCACAAGACTTACAAGAAATTCATGCAAGATAGAATAAAATAAAACAT
>LBNU01004326.1:104275-138408 GCA_014162995.1 Artemisia annua | reverse complement strand
AATAATTGCTAGATAGTTATGAGGCCTAGCTCCGTCTAACGCTCTTTTGAACGTTGACAACAAGACATAAAAATCCACAACCAGCTTTTACATCTGAGTTTTTTGTATCAGATATCATGTCATCACTTTAGGTGCTGTTTTTTAGTGTAGCCACGTTTACTTGCATGTTTAACACAAAAGGGGTCGTGCTTATATTAGTTAATTGAAAGAAAATGACAGAAAGTACACAGATTTCAAGAGAGTCTCTGAGAAAACCACTTAAGGGTGGCCTAGTGGTAAAAGGGCTTGTTACTTCATCTCTAAATGTGTGAGGTCTCAAGTTCAATTCCTGCTAGGTGCAAACAACCTTAAGTGGCCACGCCAACCTCCTGAAAAGGGAGGGCTTCACCTGGTTTGAGTCTGTTTGGCGGTGGGTTCAAACCCGTGGATTAGTCGGCCAAAAAGGTCGGAAACCATGGTTACAAAAAAAAAAAAAAAAAAAAAAAAAAAAAAAAAGTCTCTGAGAAGATCACATTATAAAGCGTAAGAACCAACAAACCTCGGTTGTGTGACTGAATGTGCAGATCAGATATGGTGGGCTGGAGATCATGCCCAGGCGATGATCTATCTTGTGAACCACTGAACCTCCAAAAGTTTAATCCGTTACCTGACTCCTTTGTTTTTCTCCCTGCCACTTACTACTTACTAGACCTCTACTTTTTATTGTTTCAAGTTCAGTGTAAACTACCAAAGAAACAAGGAAATCATCAACTTAGCCTCTGTTTGGATAAGGCAACACATTTTAGCTCCGGAATTAGAGCATCTGACTATTTTAAGTGGAAAAGAAAGAAGCTTTTATGCATGTATGGATTAACAGCCTTCCTCAGTAAGATCATTAAGTGGCAAAGAAACAGCATCCAAGTATCTAAGCATATCTAATCCCACTAGAATTGTTATATTAAATATGAGGGAATACTCACCTTGTAATATACAGCATGCGGAGATACCTAATGTAAATGTTAGAAACTTGGAACCTATATAACAGCTAAAGTAAATACACTCTAACACCCCGTTCTCTTCCCCATACACCAACATATCTCGCCAAACATTTCTGTAACACAATGCAGTACAGCTCGTAGGACGAGGGCCTGCTTGTACTCTTGTTCACCTCCTCTCAGGTATGGAGACCACATTCATACACGCTATCAAGAGTTGGAGAAAATAATGATTCAGCTGGATAAGTTTAACCCATTAGTGTCAAATATTTTCAATGAAGATATAGTGCCATAAGCATGATACACTCGCCTCAAAAGTGACGATTTTCTCATTAATTTTTGTATTTACGTTGTTACTATCTTACTAAATTAACATGTAGTCATGGTATGCTAAACATTCATGACCCTCTTGTTAGCACCTTATATGTCTGCATGAGTATATCTGAATGAGTATATCTGGTTTTCTTTTGAATTGTTAGTGCGGTATATCCTAATGTTATAGGCGTTGCAGGGGCATAACCAATGAGGAGAAATCACATCTGAGGCAAAAGTTGTTGTCTCACTTGAGAGAAGAGAACTATCAGGTCAGAACTTCATTGCTGTGTCAAATTGACCAGTTTTCAAGCTTTTTGCCCTGAATTTCTAGCCACTTTTATTGATGTTGTATTGTTAATCTTAAATCACCTTTATTTGATCTGACTTTGAAATACTGAATACTCATTTAATGCAATTTCTGTTTGATCCAACACAGATTGCTTTGACACTGGCTGTTCTAATCTCCAAAATAGCACGCATCGACTATCCTAAAGAATGGTATTCTTCCAATGCATTTCTCATTTATTATTCCAATATCATTAAGCTCAATATAAAATATTGTATTTTTTTTTTGTTATCCACAGTTTTTGACTTCAGCTTTTTTGCTTCACATGACTGTCGTTTACATGGCGCCTTGTCGTTATTGCATTTCATGTAAATTTTATAAAATTTTTGTATTATCTGTAAGTAGTGCATGCGCTGTGCATATAATCTTTTGCTTTGGCTTTTTTTATTTTTTTGTGAACGCATATGCTTCGGTTTGTAATCAGAGAAATGAAGCTAAAGATTGAATAAACTATCACCAAATACATTATAGTTACAAATATGTTGGAACAAGGTTCTTTTATTGCTGTAGGAAGGTTGATTATCTAATGTACACGAGAATGAAAAGCTCAATTAAGAAATCTTACAGTATTATGACACCGCTAGATTTCTCTCTATTTTTAGAAGAGCAAAACTGTTTGTGGGACACTAGTATTATTGTTTTATATTGAGAATATCATGCAAGGTTGATACCCAACTACCCTTCGGTTCACGTGTATCTTGTGTAGTGTTTATGCAATGGTATTATCGACTTTTGTTCTATATATCTATGGACTTACTTGGCTGCCTAATCAGGCCGGAGCTCTTTTCTGTTTTAGCTCAACAACTTCAAGCAGCAGATGTTCTTACTTCACACAGAATCTTTATGATTCTTTTTCGAACATTGAAGGAGCTGTCTACTAAACGTCTTGCTTCTGACCAAAGGAACTTTGCTGAGGTATAACCTGGTTTTTACATCGCTCATTTGAGAAGTGTAATTATTTTGTTAAAACATAGTAGAGAAGAAAATAAGCTGATTGGCTTCTAGAATTGTACTGAACTTTATTAATTCATAACCCGTTTTTACCTCTTTGTTATATTTTAATTCCATTTTTCAGTGGGTATTATTCTTACTATGTGCGTTCCTTTGTTGTTTGGACAGATAACATCCCAGTTTTTTGACTATAGCTGGCATCTCTGGCAGAGTGATATGCAGACTATACTAAATGGATTCTCTTCTCTTGCTCAAGTTACAAACTTAAATGCTTCTCATGATGAACTTCATTTAACATGTGAAAGATGGTTTCTGTGTTCAAAGATAATACGTCAGTTGATAGTTTCGGGGTTTCCAAGTGATGAAAAATCTTTACAGGTAGTTTGTCACTTTGTTGCCCTTGGGGATTTTTGTTAACCTTTATTTTGTAGTTAGTTTGGTTACCAATAACTTGTCATTATTTATCATCTCGTAGGAGGTTCGGCCAGTCAAGGAGGTCTGTCCTTTGCTGTTAAAAGCAATCCAATCGCTCCTTCCGTACTGTGAGGATCCTTACTCTGATTTGGAGATGTACATTATCGATTTTCATTTATAGAAATCAACCTACCCATCAAACTAAATATCAAACTCTTTGAATTACAGATTCATCTTTTGGAGAACACCATCCAAAATTTTTTGAATTTATACGAAGGGCATGTACCAAGGTGATGAAGATCTTGGTGGCAATTCAGACAAGACATCCTTATTCATTTGGTGATCAGTGTGTTCTCCCATTAGTCATGGACTTCTGTTTAAATAAGATCACGGATCCTGAACCGGAGATAATTTCATTTGATAAATTTCTTATTGAGTGTATGTCTATGGCAAAAATTGTTCTGGAATGCAAGGAGTATAAACCAACCATGACTGGACGCGTGATGGATGAGAATGTGGTCACTCTTGAGCAGAGAAAGAAAAACATTTCTGGTGCTGTTGCAGGCGTACTCACCTCACTTTTGCCCAATGACAGGGTCATACTCTTGTGTAATGTATTGATAAGGAGGTACGCGAAAAATAAATTACATGTCAATTCATTTACTTGTATAATCTGCAGTTCTATGCAATGTTTTTTGAAACTGGGAGGATTAGGAACTGCTCTTTTTACAGGTTCACTGACTCGGTTCACTAACTCAACCGATTCCAAGAACCGGATGACTTGATTGTTACATCATTAATTATTTTGAAGATGACAAAATGTACTAAAACACTAAAATTTGTGAATTTCCGTAAAATACAAAAGAAAATATGCATGGCTTATAGTACATTATGAAAACATTATTATAGATTCAGTTATAATGTTCAGTGAAAATATTCAGACTTAAGAGATAATATAAATAATATTAAGATATAATGTTCTCACAAGGTGGTTGCAAAAGTGTGTATCCTCTTCTGTTACGTTGTTGTTAGGGTAATACAAGGAAAAACGAGAAAAAACTAGGCAGATCTTAGTTCACTGGTCCCCCTTTTTTGTCCGGTTTTCACCAGTTTACCCCAGCTAACCGAATTGGCGGCTCATCCGGTTCCTGGCTTAAATGGTCCAACCATCGGGTCCAGCTCTCAAAACACTAATTATATGGCTGGCATAGATGTATTGACTAATTGTGCCCATTTTGACCTGTTTACTTGAAGATGGGGTGATCCGAGTTCCGAGGATATGTCAGATAGATGAAGTAAAAAAATTAGCTATAAGGAACTTGTCAATTGGGTCAAAAAGTACTTAAAAGTCCATTTTTAATGCATAAAACCGCCTAAATCATTTTATATACAAATTATACTATTATTTAAATACTATTGTTTTGGTGAGTATGTTTAACACACTGATTATCTATAATAACTTAAAAATTTAGGAAAAATTGTGTTTTAGGTCAACTTGATGCGACTACAAAACAACTACTGTATTTGTTTTGATTGGTTACCCAACCCGCCAAAGTTGCCGTTATTCTACTCCATCTGTTGTTTGAACTTGAACACAGATCAGTCGTCTTTTGCTGATAAAGAAGGAACGTTGCAAAATAATTATATTTTTATTTATCATTACACTCTAAATTCTTTATGCAGTGCCTTCTGTCTTCTCTGAAAATCTGCTACTGTTTCTACATCAGGTACTTTGTATTAACAGCAAGTGATTTGGAGGAATGGCACCTGAATCCTGAGGCTTTTCACCATGAGCAGGATGCAGTTCTTTGGTCAGAGAAACTGAGGCCTTGTGCTGAAGCACTGTACATTGTTTTGTTTCACAATCATAGCCAAGTAGGTGTAGTTAATATACGGTTGCCAAATTTTTTCTAAATGATTCCATTTCAAGAATTGGATGTATGATTGTTTGATTTAATGCATGCAGCTTTTAGGTCCTGTTGTTGTTTCTATTCTTCAAGAGGCAATGAATGGGTGTCCTCCTTCTGTCACTGATATCACTTCAGGGTTGCTTCTAAAGGATGCTGCTTATGGTGCAGCAGCATACATCTATTATGAGCTATCTAATTATCTCAGCTTCAAGGATTGGTTTGCCATCATTACCATTCTAGACTTCCTGCATTCTGTTCGATTTATCTTTTGTGCTATATGTCTGGTTGTCAGTGTTGTATTTATTTTTTCTGTTTATACCAGAAGTTTCTTTGAGATGAATTATTTTTTTTTCTTGTCCCGTTGCAGGTTTAACAATGCTTTATCCTTAGAACTCACAAATGATCACCCTAACATGCGGATCATACATAGGAAAGTTGCACTTATTCTTGGTCAGTGGGTGTCTGAGGTAATAACCTCAAGCGTTTTGTTGGGGTTTTGTTTTCTTTTTCTTACATTTTTTAAGCCATGCGGTATTTTTTTTTCTTTGTTTTGGCTTTTTGCACCATATCTTTCTTGTGCAATTTGACTACATGTGATATTTGCGGCAATATAAACATAACTAAGCATAAAAAGTTGCTTGAGTAATATATCTCCATTTAATCCTCTCTTTGCCTTGCAAAAGAAAAAGTATATATCTTCCATTAATTACGTGCATTCTAGCCCCCTCTGTACACTAGAGTTGAAACATATGTAAGTGTCACGAGGAACAATTTGTTTCGTGTTTTGGGAATTTTGGCAAGCTACTTATTTTATTGGATATTGAAGGGGTGCTTGGTTGGAGGTTTTTGGGGGTAAGCAAAGGCAATTATAATGAAAAGTGGTGGTTGGTTGTATATAATGCAATCATTCATTACCTAAAAGTGGGCAATACTCCATTACCCTTTAAATTGAGGGTATTGAAAATCCATTCCCTAGCTTTCACTTTTTTACCCCACTATCCCACACCTCCTAAATTCATGGAAGTTTAATTAAGGTTTTCAAATGATAAGTGATAACCGAATTCTTTAAAAATCTGATATGTACATAAGAATATTAAAAATATGTTAAATAGTACTCGTAATTTTTATAATAGTAATTTCTATAACCTTTGATGTTGACGTGTGTATAATTTATGTATCAAAATCATTTGTAAGACTTTTAACACATGACAATAAATTTTGCTTAAACTTTTCCTAAGTTCAATTTGTAGTGTCAATATATTTTTACGATGTTTACGTGTACACTTTACCAGATAGTTTAGGCTGGGAGGCTATAATCATGATTTTTTATTTATTATTATTTTTTATTTTTTTTTATATATTAATGGACATTAATTGTCCTCATTTGAGTTTGTTTTTATTTTTTTCATAAAAAATAAATATAAAAATTTATATTTCTTAAAGATTCTAACCAAGCAATATCAATGCAATGATATACCCTCATTGTATTCCTTAGCATACACTTTGCAATTCCATTTCCCATTCCTCTGTTTGAACCAAGCATACCCTGAGTTCTCAACCATCACAAATGCGGCCATAGTTCATATTTTTTGTTTTACTATCTGGACTTCAACCTTACAAGATTTAAATGCAAAGGTCTTATTGGATTTTAACTTACGAGGAAAGATATTTGATATAGTTGCAAGTGCTTCTGTGGAGTCAAAACATTGTGACCCCCGTTGGATGTATTGATGTGCTGCAGCTATCAATCTTCATAAAATATTTGGTTATGATGTCACAAGTATAGTTACAACAAATAGTGCATTGCCTATCTTTCTTTATGTGGCTTCTCTAACATAGTTGTTTTATGTATTTCATGTATATGTAGATTAAAGATGACACCAAGCGACCAGTCTATTGTGCTCTGATCAAGTTGTTGCAGGACAGAGACTTGTGTGTCAGGGTATGGTGCAATTTATAAACTTCTTAAGTTCACATCAACGTATCTTTACTTCCATTGTTAATTTTTCATGGCTAATTTCACTTTATTATTTAGTATTCTTGATTTGGTTTTTTCTATTTCAGTTGGCAGCATCGAGGTCATTGTATTTCCATATTGAAGACGCGGCCTTTTCTCAGCAAGAATTTTCTGATCTCCTTCCAGTCTGTTGGAATTTGTCTTTTAAACTGGTTGAGGATGTCCAGGAGTTTGACTCTAAGGTAATCGTTTTTTATGGTTACATCTCAATTTTAAATGGGTGTTCTTGTTTTTTGGTGTTTCCCGTCGCGATGCTTAGTAGGTAGAATCAAATAATGAAAAAAATGAAACCAAAATATTGATGATATGAATTAATTTGGTCCTCAACCAAACCGTGGACAACTTTTAGCATTGCATGCTTATTAACTTGAATACTCCATCCTTCCCTAAATAATTGTCCATTAGACAAAAATAAAAGAATACCATAATTATTACAGCTTTACATATAGCATAATGACAATTATACCCTTTGACCAATGATTAGGTGCTTATCTGAGTTATGTGATGGTAATTCGAATTAGGAGTTATATGGGAAACTTAGGCGGCGTTTGGTTTGCAAATGGTTACACCACGTTTGAGAGAAGGAGTGAGAATAGATATGCCTATTTGAACAGTTGTTTTAAAAGATGTAATAGGTACTGAAATTAAATAATTAATTAAACATGATAAAGAATGATTGATTGAGTGGAGAAGATGGGAAAGAACTAGTGCTTTTGAAAGCCCACCACTTTACCAAGGTTTGTATAAACCCACATTCAAGGGTAATTTGTAAACCCATATCTCCAAAACAGATATCTTATAGCACTTTCATACCCATTCCTCCATTCCTATACCTGCATATCAAACACACCCTTAATTAGTTACCCTATTTTTATAAGACGTGGACAATTATTATTTTTGGCTAACCATGGTTTTGGACCTTTTTGGCCCACTAATCCATGGGGTTTGAACCCACCGCCACAGGCTCAAGCCAGGTAAAGCCCTCCCTTTTTAGGAGGTTAGCGTGGCGACTTCAGGGTTGTTTGCACCCAGCAGGATAGCCACAAGCCCTCTCAGTGTGATATCCACAAGCCCTCTTGTCACTAGGCCACCCGTGACTCATAAATCTAGAATAGTACATGTAAAAACTGCACCTTCGACACCAAATATAAATAAAATTAGGTACAAAGAAAAGTTATGAACCAATTCGGTTCTAGTTTTAGTTTCAAATTGGCTGATTGGTTACGCGAAAGAAGCTCAGTAAGTTTCAAATTGGCTGATTGGTTTGGTCTTTTTTTGCACTCTTACCCCAACCTTCTCTTTAATATTATTATCTGTGGCTCTATGCATATTCCGTATTTCCATTCTTATAGTCAACATTACCATTTATGCCATAGGATGAGCAAATATCTTTTTGCTGTTCACATTCTGTCCATAAAAATAGGCACCTATTACTATGTAAATTAAGAGTGACGTGTGATGAAGTATAATTTGAGTTGATTACAAAATCGTCTTTGTGGTGTTCACACAATTGCACCTTTTGTTATTAAACTTCAAAATTTACAGTCACTGTGGTTGGCACTTTGTAACAGACGAGTCCTTTGACCGGAGTACCGGACGGCTATTAATTTTTACCTGTTATTCTGTTAAATCCCTCATGTGCAGGTCACATGACAGTACTTTGGTCTTTTTACATGTATTCATCTTCAACCTCTCTAATAGTTCTTGAGTTTTTGTTTTTTTACGGACATCCTTAGACCTTAAACACAAAATCAAAAGAAGCACAATAAAGTTAAAAGTATTCGTAGATTACATTTAATATTTGTTATATTCTTAAATCAAAACATAAACATCACATTTTTTGTGTGCATCTACTGTAACTATTAACTCCTCCAAATAAACAAAACTTAAAAAAAAACACGTTGTACTGATATCAATCTAGTTGACCAAAGTCAACTTTGGGCCATCAAAATCAAATGAGAGTAAGTTTAAAATAATACCACAACACTCTTCATCTCTTAATCACTGTTCCATCTACGGCCATCCTCAGCCCGTCAGCCTTGCCATTGACCACAACGAATACAAATTCTTCTTTCTGCCGCCAGTTCCTGATTTCGTTCACTCCACTGGCGGATGACAATTGACTTTTTATATTTTCCCCTTTCCATCCGTTTTCATCAGTGTCACCGTTTAAAATACCGAAAACAGATGATGAATATCCCTTACTCTTGTCGTCTTTTTAAAGATGTGTGTGCACGTGCGCGCGCGGGCGTGCATGTGTTCACGTGCTAAATTCACACATTACTGTGTGATAAAAATGTTGGGTAAGATGTATATAAACTTGTGGATGGGTGTAGGAAAAGGATCAGTAGTGTTTGTTTTGAGTTTGTTAGATTTTGGGGGATTCTTTTGATGAATTTCAGAATTTGCTTTAAACGAACAAAATGCCCTCATGTGTGACCCTCACATGAGGGGACTTGCCAATCACAAGGATGGTGAGTTGTAGTTTTTGAAGTTTAAGGACAAGAGGTGCAATTTTGTGTACAACAGGGAAATTTTTTTATTAATTCATATAATTTTATGATGCTTGTAATATATGTGCACACATTTTCTGTTGAATAAGTGAAGTTATTTGTTGGCCTTACTTGCAATATTTTTATCTTTTGTGGTTTCTCTTGTTGAATTACGGGATCGGGAGGTTCCATCAGTAAAGTATGTGTTTGATTACTTTTCGCGTCAGATCACTTTTTAAATATGTCACGAGTTACTGATATTTGTCTTTTTAGTGGTTTCTCTTGTTGAATTATCACAAAAAGTTGTATGCTTATTTAAATATGTCACGAGTTACTAATGTATCTTTAGTTCTTTGTCTGACCACTTTATTTTGAACTATTATTCATTATATTTTCAGGTTCAAGTTCTAAACACGATCTCTGTATTGATTGCCTATGTTGGTGACATCATTCCATACACCAATGAATTGGTCCAGTTCTTCCAAAAGGTGTGATCCAGTTATAATATAGCTCTTGTTGCATGTATGAGAATATTATCTCTTGTTAGTTGATATTAATCAATATTTAATTTAATTTAATTGTTATTCTGTAGCAATTTTGTTATGTGATTTAGGATTACGGATCATTTTATGTATGTACCTTTTATATGTACTACTACTAGATGCTCACTTTGCTTAACTTTATAATACTTTGTTTTGCAAGTCGTGGGAGGAATCTTCTGGTGAAAGCCTTCTTCAGATTCAGCTTCTAAATGCCCTGAAGAATTTTGTAGTTGCTCTTGGTTACAAGTCCCCTATGTGCTATAGTGTGCTGCTTCCCATTTTAGTAAGTGGACTTGATATTAATAGTCCGGATGAACTGCTGGAAGACAGTATGCAGGTAACTGAATGTTCTCTTTACATGAGGCTCAAATGGGCGGGTCGGGCGGGATAGGTAAGCTGTCAAATAGGTATTCGGCATGGATCGAAATGGACCGGGTTGACCTGAAACACTTGTCCAACTTCTGGGAACATTGGATAAAGCAATTTGTTAAGTTGTATGCAGTAAATGTACTTCTGGGAAATTTGGATCTGTTCGACCTCTTTCTTTTTTGACTATTTTTTTGTTTTACCCATTTAATCCATTGGAAATTGAACGCCAGTCAATTCGATGATGATATTGCGACCTCTAATTATGTTGATAGCTGATTTGCGCGATACTACCTGTGCAGCTATGGGAAGCCACAATTTCCAATGCCCCCTCAATGGTGCCGCAACTGTTGGGATACTTTCCATCTCTTGTGGATATATTGGAAAGAAGTTTTGATCACCTGAAGGTTTAAAGTTTAAACCAGATTTTCTTGTCTTGCTTGCCCCTCATCTGAACTTTGCTTGTGGACCTGCAAATTACTAATGACAACTTTTATTTATTTGAACTATAGGTTGCTGCCTCTATTATCGAAGGTTACATCATTTTAGGTGGAACTGAGTTTCTCAGTTTGCATGCTTCATGTGTTGCAAAAATTTTTGATCTGGTAGTGGGAAATGTCAATGACAGAGGGTTGCTTTCAATACTACCTGTCATTGATGTCCTCATTCAGGTATGTTCAATGAAGAGTTTTAGGTTTATGCTGCCAATAGTATAAATATTGACATGGCTTGAGGCCCATATTTATAATATACAACCTGTGATATTTAAGTAGGTTCAAATACCCCAAGATAATTTTCACAACTTTAACTTTGTAATAAATGTGGTGTTTAGTATTTCATTGATAGTTAGACCTCTTTTGCTTTGCTGTTGGCAGTGTGCTCCGTCGGATGGGCCACAATTGATCAGCAGTACCCTTCAGGTATATTATGTGTGTTTAGAGGTGGCAAGATGAGCAAAATAACCTAGTTACAAGTTAATGGGTCAACAAGCAAATTTTCCACCCTTATGTGTTTGTTTCTTTCATGCATCTCATTTCTGATGAATATATCTACAATTGAAAAAGATATATGCTGTCTTTCCTTTTCTTTATATTCATTACTGTTTGAATGCGAGATTGATGGATTTTATGTTTTGACTATATGCTAGAAAATGATCGTTATATGCTTAACCGGCGACGACCGTGTTCCTATTAGTACAGCTGTAAAGGCATCTTCAGCTGCCACTCTGGCTAGAATTTTGGTAACAAACACCAATTTTCTGGCACAATTAGCATCAGAATCATCACTTTTGGTGCTACTTCAGAATGCCAGTTTCCCTGTTGGGGAGAACATACTTCTTTGTCTGGTTGATGTATGGCTCGACAAGGTTAGTAATATTTAAGCAGACTAACATTGTGAATTGTCAGTGACTATTGTGTGCTAGAAATTAAAGAAATTTCAGAAATAGGGAATATTTTTTAGCGAGTCAGTCGCTGGTGTTTTTTAGGTTTGGTCACATTGAACTCATGTCAGTTCATCAGATAGGAAAGACAACCATGAACAATCCATTTTAGGGATCTCCAATTGCAAATGCAACATCTTTTCATTACCTTTTGAAATCACCTATTGCCCATTACTACACATTTAAATGCTACTAAATTTATTTTAGACTATTTATTTAATTATTTCAATTTTGCATTTCCCAATGATGGTGGAGATAAAAATAGATCATAGCATTTACTTGACACGGCATTCTTTAAACAATTTTTGCAGAGTGTGCAGTAGCATTTCAAATGTTGAGCTATGTAAAATTTGATTAAGGGGTGAAAGTGATAATTTAACTTTTGATTGAGGGTATGGGAATGCATATAGGATTCGAAGGGGTGAAAGTGGATGTGTTGTGGTTGAACTCAAGACAATGACTAGAAGGTTTTTAAAAATATAGCCTAAGGGGATGAAATTGGAAATTTATAAAAAGAATTAAGATAAACGAGTAAGACATTAGCTAGTCTTCAATCTAGTGAAAGCTGTTTTTTTAGCGAAACTATTTCATAACCTTAATTCAGACTGAGAGCGATGTGGACGTTAGTCATCTAGACAATTAAAGGAATTTATCCTATCGACTCTTAACTATTTTCATGCTGTTTGTTACAGGTTGACAATGTGAATTATATTCAGAAAAAGACATTTGGATTTGCACTCTCCATAATTCTGACATTAAGGTTGCCTCAAGTACTTGAAAAATTAGATCAAATACTAAGGTACATAATGGACCATTGATCACATATTTTTCTGAAATATCTTTGAATGAAATAATAATTGTGCATTTTGATCTATGGCAGCGTATGTACAAGTGTGATCATGGGTGGAAGCGAAGATACAACTGAAGACGAGTCTAGGTTAGAAATGATAAACTAGTTCATACTTTGCTATGATTCTGCCAAGCTAAGGGAAATGTTAACGTGTCGAAATAGTTGGTTGGGTAATTAGTCAAATACTTGATCTCCAATTTTTTATAACATTTTTATAAATACTTGTGTGTTAAATATGATTAAAAAAATATATAATTACCACACTTTTTCTCCAATTATACATGCTGGATGAATTTAATTCGTTTCATTTAAAGTGGCTTTTTATTTTATTTTACCCATTTGTCCCCTTAGACACAGCCTGAAACGACCTAATTATGAGTTAATGGGCTGAAATTGCTACATCTAGTCAAGCTATTGGTTTTTATTCCTGTTTTTTCTAACAAATTTCTATCCTTTTTCTGTAATAAATCGCAGTAGTGATAGTTTGAGCTCTAGCCGACATCAGTTCCCAAGTAAAGAGTTAAGGAGGAGACAGGTAAATACATCTATATACTCAACAAAATTATAAATATAATCTAATTTCCAAAAGGTTGACAATGTATTATTTCGGCCATTTATTTCTTATGTTAGCAGATGAAAATTTCAGACCCTATAAATCAGTTGTCACTGGAGAACTCTGTGAGGGACAACCTCCAAACATGTGCTTCCCTACACGGGGAAGCCTTCAATACTGCCATGGCTAGAATGCATCCTGCAGCGCTTTCCCAATTAAAACAGGCTCTTAAAATGACGTAATTGCCCGCTTTTGTGTGATATCCAATCTTTATCTTTCACCAAGTAGGACTAGACTTGGGGCATTCCTACAATTTAGAGATACCCTTTGTCCTCTACAAGGGAAGAGCATGAGGTTAGTTATCAAGTCGCATTTTATCTCAATTAATGATTTTACTTTGTGTGTGTAGGAAACTAGCATAAAAAATTTCATGCATACGTACATGCACGGGCTTAAATAGAAAATTGCTATTGGTGTATTGCGTATGCATGCTCATAAATCCATCTACGTGACCTTACATGTCTTTGTGCTGTGTGTATTTTTATTATGGCCGAGTCCCGTGAGTTGGGTAACGGTTCAAAATGGGTAATTTCTATGTTGATCAAAATGGGTGGGTCAGGTCGATCTGCAAATAATTAATGATTTAAACATGATAATAAGAAGTTTTACATTTGATTTGATTTAAGTAATCAAATTTTGGAGGTCGAATACGTTTGACGGATTTTCCCGGGAACACATACATGGATCTTTCTGGGAACACATACAGCCATGTGCCTGCTCTGAAAAAAAATATATCCTTACTAAGTGCATATAGCCTTAATCAAGTTGAAAGTTTTGTTTTTGATCGGTGGTGTATATGATGTTTGATATGCAGGATTTTTGTGGTTTTGATTTTTTGGACTGGATTTCAATGGGATTTGTTTGAATTAAGTTTGGTTCTTGAAGATGCTCCGTGAAACAGCGGGAGTGTAAATAGCGTGGTCCTTCATGTCTATTTTTTGAAGGTGTGAGGGTCGGCATGTTTACTTACTTTTCAGGTTTGGCTAAAAGTTGCAAATGAGTTGTAAAACTATCAGAGATTTTGGTTGCACTTGCTGTACTATCATTAAATTTGTCAAACGCCTTTGGCTTTATTTGTATCCGAGAAATTTGGAATTGAATTGAAACCATCCTTATGTCATCTATTTTGGCATATGAATTTGAGTTGAAACGAAGTGGTAGGTCAAAGTTGTTACCAACATATGGTGCATATCCTTTTGAAGTTTGTACGCCATGACTTCAGTTTTTTTGTTGGCTTTTAATGCACTGCAACGTAAACATTCTAGGGCAAGTTTTGCAAGGCAAAGTATAGCAAAGCTTTTCTAAGTATTTGAGTATGCATGGGTTCACACCACTGAACTTTAGGTATAAGTTCGATCTTAGCCATATTGGTGATGTACAACGGTAGAAGTAACTGAGATGCATCTTTGGCTATTATTGGGCAGAAATTTAGACATGAACCAGCAGATAAATATAACGACTCTGAAAGCCTTGGGATTCTTTGGCACTGGTTTGCTATGTTATAGAGGATAAAACCAATTTAACAATTTACAAGTTTGAGAAACACCTAATATTTATACTAAATAATTGGCTTGGATTAGGTATTGAACTTGCCAAATTAGCAAAAACCTCAAAAATTGGTTTCACATATGGATCTGCAGCCATAAATTAAACCAAACAGAACTGTTTGTCGGTCTAAACTGAGCAGCCAGGTAGAACCAATGGGACGTCATCTTCATCTCTCCCGCTCTCAACCATAACACAACTGTTGGGGTTCAACATAGATAATGAGCCGTTTAATAGAATGCACAAAGCTTTTTCCCTTGCACAAAAAAACAATGGGCATCTTTAGCATGCTATTGTCTTAACAATCCCACTCTTGTTTTAGCTAAATCTAAAAGATAAATATTATTGTACGAATGTCATTGGAATAACATAGTCAAGGAGAATGATTTTAGTTAAAAATCGATTATGAAAGGAGCTTTTCAAATCAAAGAATTCGTTGATTGCACAGCCTTCTTTCAGATAAGTCGTCTAGAAAAAAAAAACTCTTTAATTCATTAACTTAGGATTTGTAAACGCCTTACTCTATTCCTTGTTAGGGATAGTGGCCTTAGAGCTTCTACTACTATCGGTTATCTAACCCTCAGGAAATTAGGGGGTTTTCGGGGAATCGGTCTCGTGGTGGTGCTACGAGATGGCGATTTATCGTATAGAATAAGGGATCAACGTACCTGCTGATTGACAATAGATACTAACCGATTGACCGCTATCTAAGAAGATAAGTAGTTCTTCTATCGTTGAAGGGCATGGGGAGAACATGTAGTGGCTTGCCGAGATCTCTTATTTCCCACGTAGTTCGCCGGTCAAACCAACGATTCTCCTCTCAAAGTAATAGAGACATCCTTTTCTTTTTCCGGTATGTAGCTCCGCGAGCAAGGAGGATATCATCAGCGCAGGCGAAAACAAACATAGGATCATGGCCCTTTTCTTCTTTCTTTTGTTGCTAATCTCACATAGAGAGCAGCTCCTTCGTGTTTAGGATGATCGGATGAGAGATTTCCTCCGACTTCGAGAAATCGGTCAAGCGGGAGGCTACCCTCGACTTACCTCTCTGTATAAAAACCCCCTTCGAGACGAGAGCATAAGCTCTGGGATGAGTATGTCCAGATTCATTCTCGTTCTGACCCACCATGATTGTTTTATTTTTATTTTTATTTTTATTTTTATTATTTAGAAATTAAAAAGATTATAGGAGAGGGCTCATAATGATTTTCTCAAAGATCACAAGGTGCCCCATGTAGGCTAAGAATGTTTTAAGGTCGGGTCTCTTTGAATTTCTCTTGACACTGTTATTAGTTCTTGTGAGGTTTTCATCAACCAACATTAATAAGCAATAGAGTAAAATACACCATTGGTTCCTATGGTTTGGCCTCATTTTATTTTTAGTTCATTTTAGAGAAAATTCACTTGGCGAGTCCCCAAAGTTTTTTCTCGTCCAGTTTTCCTAACGATGTTAGTGCTTGATCGTTATTTTCAATCACATGCTTCGCACACGAGGGTAGGATAGTCTTTTCACTATTTGTGTCCTTTCATTTTATTTGTTTAATGTTTTTAATGTACTTTTATTGTGCTTTCACTTACTTTTACCGATACACGGACACCAATAATTCGGGTGAGGATTCTCTCAAGTAGTTTACTTCTTGATTGATCAAGTTGCATAATCAAATGTCTAGATTTAAAGATACCAACTACTTTGATTTGATCTAGGCCTTTGATTTTGATCCAACAGCTGATAAGTATTTAACTTGATCAATCAAGTAGTAAACTACTTGAGAGAATCCTTACCCCAATAATTCATTTCATTTCCTTTTCTCTCTCTATGACTCCACCGCAACTACCCAACCTGCGCCACACCGATGTTGCCATTGTATCACAAATTAATCGTCAAAATCAAAACCCCATAAAAAATAAGGTTTCCCTTCTTTCTTAATCTTGTGTTTTTTAGATGTTTTGTATATTTGTATAAACTTTGGCTTGTGTAATGTAATAATATAAAATGATATTTTAAATCAATTATTTCAAGGTTTTTTGTCATAAGGATTTTGGAAAAATGATTTATGGGACCACCATTCTGATTTCGTTGAAGCTTTTGAAGCTTTCAGTCTGTAAGATCTAACTTTGTATCGTCGTTGATCAAAGTGTGTTTGCTATTGGTTTACACAGGGCAGGCCCTAGTGTAGGGCGAGGTGGGCGACGGCCCAGGGCATCAAAATTTTAAGAGCATCACATTGATTTAATTATAAAAGGATAGTAAGAGAAAATAGATTAGAATATCTGATTTTATTGTTCTTGTGAGGAAGACGAACCGAGATAGAGAGAAAGACAGTCAAAATAAGACTAAATAGAATATCATGTGTATTGGAAGAGGACTACATGAAATAGGGCATTTCTGACAAAGTGGGCCAGCGTATTTCTTTAGATATAAGTGTTAAATTTGTATTTGACTATTTTCGGTCCATTATATAATTATACATTATTTTTGACATATTTTTCTTCTAAAATTTTACTCATTATTTTCTTCTAAAATTTTACTCATTATTAAAATCTTTTGATACTTCATCTTTTGTTATTGAGACGGCAAATGACTCGTTAACTTCTTATAAAAAAATATCTATGTAATTTCAAGAAAAAAAGTATCTATGTAGTAGTAGTTGACTCATGAATGATGATGTATTTTTTTATTTTCTTTTGAGCAAATGTATGTTGGTTTTCAACATATTATGAGGTACTATACTGTGACATTAAAGTGGTGAGATGTTTACTTGAAAATATTTCATGTCTTTCTAAATTAAAGCAGTCATGATTATTTTATAACATATGAGGCTGATTATTATTTTTATTTTATATTTTTTATATTTGATTTGATATTTAGGGCATGATAAAATTGTTGGGTTCGAGTGAATAACATCAATACGTGGAAAGAGAGATATAAGACGTGGCCGATTCTACGAAAAAACCTCTATGGTGGAATGATGGTTCCAAATTCATATCTTATGTGTCATGCATAGTTACTTTCCACTTAAGACTTTTGGAACAATCAAATGTTAGATATGTAACTTTTATGGTTTATTTTTTGAGTGCATAATGGAAGAATTGATGTAAAGATTAGTACATTGATCTATGGATTTCTATTATTTGTATAAAATTATTTGTGTTTATAGTTATTTTAATAAGAGTACACATCTATGTGAATTAAGCTATATACAAAATTGTCATACGTTAATTCTCATGAATTTTTATACTAGTACAATATAGAAAAGTTAATAGTAGAAAAGCGAATAACAAATTAGTAAAAAAAATACAACAATACTATTTTATTGTTGCTAAAGTAAGGAAATAAATTATTAACAGTGGTCGGAGTTGGTGCAACTACAACCACCAAATTCCACAACAACAAATACAACAATACCAAGTACCTGAAAACACTAAGTATAAATGTAATGAAGGCACTATAGCTTTGACAGAAGCTTTTGTTATGCTATCCAAGGCATTCAATGTCTGCTACAATAAACCAATTAACAAGAACAAAAGGATTTCATCAAATACTCGTAATAGGCAGATTGCTCAACCAAGTATGAATATGGGTCAAGTAGGACAAATGGTTGTAGTTAATGGAAATTAGCAAGGATATGCTCAGGGTTTGTAGATGGGGATTCAAGGTAAAGTGTCGGTCAGTTTATTGGGAATCAGAGGAATCAGAACGTGGTTAATCAGAATAGGAATGTTGCACCTCCAACAGTTGGGAATTATGGTAATAGGAATCAGGGTAATCAGATAAAGTGTTATAACTGTCAGGGTATTGGACATTATGCAAGGAATTGCATTGTTGGACCAAGAAGACGGGATGCTAGATACTTTCAAGAAGCTTTAAATTGGCACAAAAAGAAGAAGCTGGAATACAACTCTCTGCTGAAGAACATGATTACTTAGCATTAGCTGACGATGAGGAGGATCATGAAGAAGTCAATGCGAACTGTATCTTCATGGCTAATCTCCAAGTCTCTTCATATGACAGTGAGTCGAACACACCTCCTGTCTATGACACTGGCAGACTCTCAGAGGTTATCGAGATATGTCTTTGGATCGTCGACTCAGGTTGCTCCAAGTACATTACCGGAAAACTAGAGTTGCTGATCAATTTTGTTTCGAAGTTCATGAGAACTATACGCTTTGGAAATGATCATGTATCAGCTATTCTAGGTTATGGAGATCTTCAATTCGGGAATTATTTGATAACAAGAGTCTGCTATGTCGAGGGATTGAGACACAACTTGTTTTCAGTTGGACAGTTTTGGGATGCAGATTTAGAAGTTGCATTTAGAAGAAATGCATGCTTCATTCGGAATTTGGAAGGCGATGACCTCATGATAGGGGATCGCAACACCAACTTGTATGCTATCGAAATTTTCCAAATTGTCTCTACATCACCAATTTGTCTCATGACAAGAGCATCTGAAACTAAATCTTGGTTGTGGTACAGACGCTTATCCCATCTTAACTTCGACACCATAAACAAACTTGCAAAAGATAACATCATCACCGGTCTTCCAAAGTTCAAATACTCCAAAGATCACCTATGTCCATCCTGTGGGCTAGAAAAGAGCAAAAAGGCATCATATAGACCTAAACCTGTACCTAGTTCGGATCAAAGGTTGCATATGTACTTATGTGGCCTAATGAGAATTGAAAGCATTAATGAGAAGAGGTATATTCTGGTAATTGTTGATGATTATTTCAGATATACTTGGGTAAAGTTTCCAACTTCAAAGGATGAAGCACTAGGCATCATCGTCACCTTCTTAAAGCATTTCCAAGTCCTTCTACAAGCTCCGGTAAGGTTTGTCAGAACAGACATTGGCGCAGAATTTACAAATCAGGAGTTACGCGCATATTTTGAAGATGTTGAAATCACACATCAGACTTCAGTTGCAAGAACTCCACAATAGAACGGGGTAGCTGAAAGAAGAAATCGCACTCTTATGGAAGCCGCCCACACAATGCTGATTTACTCTAGTACACCATTATTTTTATGGATTGATGTTGTTGCAATTGCATGCTTTACTTAAAACAGATCTCTAACTCGTTTCAACAAAACACCGTACAAACTAGTTAACAACAGAAAGCCTGATATCTCTTATCTTCATGTGTTTGGCGCCTTGTGCTATCCAACGAATGACAGAGAAGCTTAGCCAAATTGAAAGCTAAAGGTGATATTCAAATTTTCATCGGCTACGCAGAAAACTCAAGGGCTTTCAGGATCTATAATCGATGAACCAAGAGAATAATGGAGACGATGAATGTGAAATTTCATGAAATTTCAGAAATGGCTTTTGAGAGACTCGATCTAGAACCTGTGCTTAATCCAATGGCTTCTAATCAACACGGATTAAGACCCGCACCTAACCTGTTAACTTTTGGACACTTCAGTTCAGGACTCATACCTCAAGAAGCTCTAACAAAAACTTGTGAAAAACCTTTAGATCAAGCACTGGAAAATTTCTTTGAGTTAATGTTTGATGAATATTATGGTGGAAACTCGACCAATGCATCAAGATATCGTTCCGCTGCACCTGCTCAAAACAATCAACAGCCACATCCGCAAGATGCATCAACAACCGTCGAAAATGAAGCACAACAAACTCATCTACATCAACTACACAAACTCTAGTAGTTGAAATCATTCTACCAATATATGTTACACAAGAGCAAGAACAAACAATAAATCAAGAAGAACAACTACAAAACCATAACAATGCAGAGTTAAAGGATTTTGACAAACCGTTTGCTACTCAGACAATGGGATCTGCTGAATCTTCTTCAAGATATCAAGAACCTACTAACAAGTATATGGTTAATCAACGGTATCCTTCAAAACTAAATTGGACGAAAGACCATCCACTAAATCAAGTGGTTGGTGATCCTACAAAGCCAGTAACGACGAGAAGAAAATTAGCCACTGATCTCGAATTGTCTATCTTTGCGCTTGCTGTATGCACTGAAAAAGAACCAAAGAACATTCGTGAAGCAATAGAAAAAGAATGCTAGATTGAACCGATGCAGTAAGAACTTCTTAAGTATGAATTACATGATTCTTGGGAAAAAATTGAAAGACTGATCGAAAAATCGGTTATCAATCTCAAGTGGAGACATGGAAGAAAAAACTGGATGAAGAAATAACTGTCATACGCAATAAGGCTCGTCTTGTGGTTTCGAGAATCATTCGCACCGGTGGCAAGACTAGAAGCGGTTCAGATTTTTCCAGCCTACACAGCTCACAAGAACATCACGGTCTATCAGATGGATATCAAGATAGCTTTCTTGAATGAAACTATCAAAGAAGAGGTGTGTGTGAGTCAACCCGAAGGCTTTGTTGATATGGAACATCCAAACCAAGTATACAAGCTCAAAAAGGCCGTTTATAGTCTCAAGCAAGCTCCAAGGGCGTGATATGATGAACTATCTTCCTTCTTATTCCAAAATCATTTCACCAAAGGTATTGTTGATCCTACTCTATTCACAAGGAGATACCACAATGACATATTGATTGTTCAGATTTACGTGGATGACATCATTTTTGGCTCCACAAATCCAAAACTTTCAAACGATTTTATAGAAACTAAAAGGGGGGGGGGTTGAATAGTTTCACTGTTTCTTTTTACTTGCTAAAACGTTTCGCCATTTTTAGGTCCGGTTAATGTTCTTTTGCAAACTTGTTGAATTCTACTTGTTATGTGATATCTATTAAGCTACAAACAATCATAACAAACAAGTAATGTAAAGAGTAAGGAAAGAACACAACCAAAAAGACGCGGCGATTTATAGTGGTTCGGCACGAAGCTCACTCCTTCGTCCTACTCCACTCCCCGAGTACCACACTCGAGAGTTATCAATCACTATATCAACACACTCCTTCAGGCGGAGCAATCCGTACACAAGCTTACACAAGGTTTAACGACACTAAGCGGAATGTCAAGTTCTAATCGTAGCTAGAACCAATCTACTCCAAGGCCCACGTGGCCACACGAACAAGCACTCTTGTCCAACTTGGATCTTCACCCAATCCAAGCCTTCACACGAGACATACTTGAATAATCACCCAATCCAAGCCTTCACACTAGAGACACTTAGATCATCACCCGATCCCAAGCCTTCACACAAGACACACTTGGATCATCACCCGATCCAAGCCTTCACACAACGACTCAACTAAGTCCTAACCTACACACTAGGACACCACTCTCCTCACAACAAATACATGAACTACTCTAGTTACAAGACNAAGCCTTCACACGAGACATACTTGAATAATCACCCAATCCAAGCCTTCACACTAGAGACACTTAGATCATCACCCGATCCCAAGCCTTCACACAAGACACACTTGGATCATCACCCGATCCAAGCCTTCACACAACGACTCAACTAAGTCCTAACCTACACACTAGGACACCACTCTCCTCACAACAAATACATGAACTACTCTAGTTACAAGACTTCTTAGATCTTCATCTTCTTCCAATTTCACACACATAACTCCATCCTCGACTCACACACAAGTCGGAAGTATTTACAATATTTACAAGAATACAATAGAGGGAAGACTAGAATCGTAACACTTGTTACGTTTGTGTGTGGACTCCTATAACATCTCGAATCTTCATCTACGTCGAGAGTTCTTCTCTTGCACTTTGCGAAAGAGGAAATCACTTATAAACATATACCGACATGTTATAGTGATCAAAGAAGAAGGAAAAATAAAACAGAAAGTTTTTGTGTGTGGAAGACCTTATTTTCTAAAAAGGAACAGTTCACTATTTATACACGGCAGGAAGGAGCTGGCGGTCCCTTAAATAGGCGACGGTCCTTTATCGCTAAGGGACCGCCGACCACTTTGAAGGACCGTCCCGACAGACGCTCCCATTTTTGTCCTGACATGGTGAAAACTTATCTAGTGAAAACTTAACTGTTTTGGGGGGGGGGGGAATATAGCTGTTACAAATTTGAATTTTGAATATATTTTCTTAATAAAACATTTCTTTAAAAACACAAAAATACTTTTGTGAAAATGTTTTGTCAAACTTAAAAATGTAAGTTTAGAAGAAAATAAAATTCTTTGATCACTTAACTAATGACGGTATAAAGTTTGTTCATACCTGAAGTGACGTTGTAGTAGCTACGTGGAAGAAACGAGTTTCCTCAATTAAAAACTTATTAATTAACTGTAACTTTACGTAACATGTCTTTGTATTTTGTGATTATCAAAACACAAGAAGATCGAATAATGCGAATAACGTTTTTGACATTATTTGTATTAACAGATTTTTTAAATCTCATGAAGAGCAAATTTGAGATGTCAATGATGGGGGAACTAAAAAAAGTTTCTTGGACTTCAAATACATCAAACCCCTAGTGATATTTTCCTAAATCAACACAAATATACCTTAGAAATTTTTAAGGAACATGGAACTGGACTCATGTGACCTTACTAGTACCCCAACGGTTACTATAGCTAAATTGGATTCTGATTTACGCGGAAAACCAGTTGATTTAAATTATATTGAAGCATGATCGTTTCTCTCATGTACCTAAGAACAAGTAGACCAAATATTCATTTAGTTATATGTTTATTAGCTCGGTTTCAGGCAAAGCCTACTGAAAATCACCTCAAAGAGGTCAAAAGAATCTTTCGATACCTCAGAATAACCATTTACATGGGACTTTGGTTTCCGAAGGGTTTTGGATTCAAACTTATTGCCTTTTCAGATGCAGATCATGCAGGTTACCGAGATACATCAAAGATTAGTTCTTGTGGCGCACAACTTTTGGGTGAGAAATTACAATGTTGGACGTCGAAAAAGCACGACTATACCGCATTATCAACCGTAGAAGCTGAGTATGTGGCGCTATCAGCGTGTTGCGCGTAATGCGCACACAGCTGACTGATTATAGCTTTACTTTCGACATAATACCTATGTATTATGATTCGAAAAGTGCCATAGACATCTCATGCAATTCGGTACAACACTCCCGCATAAAACGCATAGCAGTCCGATATCACTTTATCAAGGAGCATGTTTAACAAGGTACCGTCAAATTACACTTAGAGAGGACAGATTACCAACTTGCTGATCTATTTATAAAAGCCCTTCCAAAAGAAATGTTTAAGTATCTAGTTCATCGAATTGGAATACGAAGCCTAACTCCAGAAAATTTAGAGAATCTTCTCAAATTTTCTTGAAAATTATCTTTCAAAAAGCTTCACAATCTGTAAATATTTTTGAAAAGCAAAATAAAAAATTTGAAAAACCAACAAAAACAAAACACGAAAATAATGAAGCTATGTCTACCACAAGTCATTCCCTCATTGACTAGACAAAACACGATAAACTAAAGCAAATGATCAAACGACTACTAAGTTTCCACAACGTCAGTTGTCTCCTGCTAGAACACAATCCCCGTATTGATTTCTCATTGTTCACTGGGCTTTTTAAGCTCAGCCGCATTTCTTTTCTCTGCGGCAGGTTATAAGAGGGAAGCTAGGATATGAGTTGAGCGTGCATAGGAGCTATTAGTGGACCACCCTGATGATAGTTTCTTATTTGCTTTTGATATGGATTAGATTTTGGATTTATCTTTCATATAGACTTGGTTTAGGTTTGTATTTTAGTTTGGAAGTCATTATGTTTTAGACTTATTATTTCCTTAGAAAACTTATGTAACCATTATATTAATAAAGTCTTTCGCTTGTGTATGTTCTGTTGATGCCATAAATGTGGCATTTGACCCATTCTCGGATGGGGGTGTTACACTCAGGCTCTGCTATTAGGTGTTCTTCATCATCCATAATAGCTGATGCGTGTTGTGTCACGTGTAGTATAGAGGTGTTTTATGCCTATTCAAGTTTTAAATTTATATTTAGCCGACTTATCCTATAACACACACACTAACGAGCAGTGTACCCGATCGGTATGTAGATAGTGGTAAGCAGAGTGTCGATCACTAAGAGTGGAACGTAATATCTAGTTAACCTAATCAGCATTTTAATATACTAAGTTAGTTTTACAACCTAATATAACGCAAAGCATTTTAATATACTAAGTTAGTTTTACAACCTAGTATAACGCAAGGGGGTTTAGTCTGAGATACTAGCATGGTTTGTGTAGATAAACAATAATTAAAACTAATGAGAACAAATTCAACGAATAGCGAACACGTACACAGATAGATAATAGACACAGATAGAAGGTCTGTCCTATGGTTAAGTAGCTTGTCACTTGTTTTATTGCTAGTTTTATATGATGAGTATCATAATCTTATCTGTCTCGTTGGATCTTAAGTATAGGCGAGTAAAACCTTAATGATCACTTATGCCTATTTCACTTAACTAATTTGCACTAGATAAGTAAGCGTGGAGGGGTATGGCAGCCCAAGCAAAACAAAGCTAGACACAGAGGTTATCAAAACACATATAAAAAGAACCAAAAAAAAACATCATATAAACTATTAATCAATGTGNCCCTACTAGTACCCCAACGGTTACTACAGCTAAATTGGATTCTGATTTACGCGGAAAACCAGTTGATTTAAATTATATCGAAGCATGATCGTTTCTCTCATGTACCTAAGAACAAGTAGACCAAATATTCATTTAGTTGTATGTTTATTAGCTCGGTTTCAGGCAAAGCCTACTGAAAATCACCTCAAAGAGGTCAAAAGAATCTTTCGATACCTCAGAATAACCATTTACATGGGACTTTGGTATCCGAAGGGTTCTGGATTCAAATTTATTGCCTTTTCAGATGCAGATCATGCAGGTTGCCGAGATACATCAAAGAGTAGTTCTTGTGGCGCACAATTTTTGGGTGAGAAATTACAATGTTGGACGTCGAAAAAGCACGACTATACCGCATTATCAACCGTAGAAGCTGAGTATGTGGCGCTATCAGCGTGTTGCGCGTAATGCCCAATCAGCTGACTGATTATAGCTTTACTTTCGACATAATACCTATGTATTATGATTCGAAAAGTTTCATAGCCATCTCATGCAATTCGGTACAACACTCCCGCATAAAACACATAGCAATCCGATATCACTTTATCAAGGAGCATGTTTAACAAGGTACCGTCAAATTACATTTAGTGAGGACAGATTACCAACTTGCTGATCTATTTACAAAAGCCCTTCCAAAAGAAATGTTTAAGTATCTAGTTCATCGAATTGGAATACGAAGCCTAACTCCAGAAAATTTAGAGAATCTTCTCAAATCTTCTTGAAAATTATCTTTCAAAAAGCTTCACAATCGGTAAATATTTTTGAAAAGCAAAATAAAAAATTTGAAAAACCAACAAAAACAAAACACGAAAATACTGAAGCTATGTCTACCACAAGTCATTCCCTCATTGACTAGACAAAACACGATAAACTAAAGCAAATGATCAAACGACTACTAAGTTTCCACAACGTCAGTTGTCTCCTGCTAGAATACAATCCCCGTAATGATTTCTCATTGTTCACTAGGCTTTTTAAGCTCAGCCGCATTTCTTTTCTCTGCGGCAGGTTATAAGAGGGAAGCTAGGATATGAGTGAAGAGTGCATAGGAGCTATTAGTGGACCACCCTGATGATAGTTTCTTATTTGCTTTTGATATGGATTAGATTTTGGATTTATCTTTCATATAGACTTGGTTTAGGTTTGTATTTTAGTTTGGAAGTCATTATGTTTTAGACTTATTATTTCCTTAGAAAACTTATGTAACCATTATATTAATAAAGTCTTTCGCTTGTGTATGTTCTGTTGATGCCATAAATGTGGCATTTGACCCATTCTCGGATGGGGGTGTTACACTCAGGCTCTGCTATTAGGTGTTCTTCATCATCCATAACAGCTTATGCGTGTTGTGTCACGTGTAGTATAGAGGTGTTTTATGCCTATTCGAGTTTTAAATTTATATTTAGCCGACTTATCCTATAACACACACACTAACGAGCAGTATACCCGATCGGTATGTAGATAGTGGTAAGCAGAGTGTCGATCACTAAGAGTGGAACATAATATCTAGTTAACCTAATCAGTATTTTAATATACTAAGTTAGTTTTACAACCTAATATAACGCAAAGCATTTTAATATACTAAGTTAGTTTTACAACCTAGTATAACGCAAGGGGGTTTAGTCTGAGATACTAGCATGGTTTGTGTAGATAAACAATAATTAAAACTAATGAGAACAAATTCAACGAATGGCGAACACGTACACAGATAGATAATAGACACAGATAGAAGGTCTGTCCTATGGTTAAGTAGCTTGTCACTTGTTTTATTGCTATTTTTATATGATGCGTATCGTAATCTTATCTGTCTCGTTGGATCTTAAGTATAAGCGAGTAAAACCTTAATGATCACTTATGCCTATCTCACTTAACTAATTTGCACTAGATAAGTAAGCGTGGAGGGGTATGGCAGCCCAAGCAAAACAAAGCTAGACACAGAGGTTATCAAAACACATATAAAAAGAACCAAAGCAACATCATATAAACTATTAATCGATGGGAAAGCGATTTTAAGGGGAGCAGTATCGTGGCCACAAGCCCATCAATCCTGATGGATTAAAGTTTACTATTACAATAAAACAAAACTACTTAATGAATTATACACATGCAGGACCTTCTTACTGCTCAAAGATCTTCGTTTGTGGTGTGTCTTGTGTTTCCTTTTTTCGTATGAATTCGTCTCCTTAGGGTTTGGTTGCACACAAAATTCGTATGTATGATGGGGTATTTATAACTTCTATCTGAGGGCACGATGTGGCGCATCACCTAAGTAGATGCGGCGCATCTAGGTAACTTCGTGTGGGGTCCAAGATTAATATATTCTGGAATATTCGTACACCGTCTTCAGATGCGGCCTATCTTGAATCTCTATGCGGCGCATGTCCTTCAGCGTCTTAGATTGTATTTGGTGAAGACTTGATAGTGATACGCCGTATGACAATATTGTAATGTGGCGTATCTGGAGTAGAACAAGCTGGATCTTCTTTGTTGACCAAAGTTTCATATGCGACGTATGATAAAATCACATGCGGCGCATTTTTCAAAGTCAGGCAATGGTTTTCGAATTCATCTAAGTATGATGATACGGCGTATCCGTCTAGAATGATACGACGCATCTCCGTGATTTCAGTAGACTTTTCCATCTTGATTAATTTGCTCCATATTTCGTCCAAAATCGCCAAGTTTTACCAATTGCTTGTTTTTACCTGAAAATCACTAAAGTAAATAATCAAGTACCAATTCTCATACATAATATAATAAAACAAGTCAATTAAATAGGATAAATGATGACCGTATAATGTACTTATTCGATGTCATCAAATATCCCCCCACTTGAACTTTACTTGTTCTCAAGTAAACCTTAGATTAAATTTATGAAATTGTGTCCTAAAAGATATTAGGATATATTTTTACAATTAAGCACTTATTCCTTTTATCATAATTGCACCACCAAACACTTAACGAAGTAGAAACAAAATAAATTTTTCAATATCAAAACAAATCTATAGCGTTTAGTTGCTCGGTCATGACGAATATTCTATCATAGGCTTGGCAAACATACGCATCTCCTCCACTAAATCTAACTAGTAACAAGTCTAAAGCGATAAAAAGTGTTTTGAAGCTTAAGGGTTAAACCTAGCTTAGTTCAAATGTTTCCTGCATAAACTTAGTAGATCGCTAGTGCGAGTCTTCAACGCCTCAACTAACGGATGGTCAATAATGTGCTTCTTGGATCGCTGGCACGTTATTTGCATAACGGATGGTCACCAAATTACAAACTAGATCGCTAGCGCGTTAGTCGATTAATCTAATACTTGGATGGTCACTACCTTATTCATACATTCTACATTATTACTTAGCCATTATTATATTCGGATGCTCGAAAGCTAACAACGAATAGAATAATACGGTTGGGTATGGATAATACTTGGGATAAAATTGGTGTAAAATAAAAAATATACAAAAAAAATAGATTAAGTCCTAATGTGTGGTTAATCACTTCCCAACCATCCCATGAATAAGACTCATATCATTGAATAACTCACGCTTTTGACTCATGTAACTCACGCTTTAGGTAGACACGAATTAAACTTAATAAAATCTTAAGCAAAGAACAAACCTTAGTTGGCGTTCCCATAACGGCCAACTCCCATTCAATCCATAAATATATTACAACAACAAATAGTGGCGATACCATCCACTTAATACAAAACTTAACAATAGTTGGTTTAATAAACTTCGAACTTTTTCTTCTGGTACCTCATCCCATGCTCCTCCATCACCTCTGTCATACGCTCAACCAACCACGCCCCCAATCGCCTCTGCTCATCAACAATGCCCTGGATGGCCTCTCTCTGGTCATCAACACTCACTCGTAACAACCTAAGCTCATCCGCAACTCTATCAAGCCTCTGAGCAGTAGTGTGTGGAGCTGGAAGGTGTGGTGGTACCTGTGGTCCCTCCTGAACCGGAGCAGCAGCCGGGGCATCCTGATCATCCCTCTGCTCTGGCTCGACCACAATTGGTCGAGGTGGACCTAATGCCACCCAGTGATATGCTCCCATCACTATCTCACAAATCTGAAGCCTCCTCTCCAAGAAATCCGGATCGATCCTCGGAAGCTCCATCAGAAACACATCCGAACCTGCTGGAATCACCTCACCAGTAACCCCAAAATGAGTAGCCAATCTCGACACAAAATGTCCACCGGTAATCTGACTCCTACGATCCCTCCCAGGAGCAATCCTATGTAGATAATGAGCCAAAAAGTGAGGAACGTTCACCACACGTCCCTCATCCATACTCCTGAGAAGGAAGAGGTCAAGAGTGGTCACCTTCTCGGGTGACTGAGCTCTCCCAGCAAATGTCAATGCAATCAACCGGTGACATAGCCTCCTCAAAGGCTCCCTGATCAAAGTTGTAACACCCCAACCCGACAAGGGTAGAAGTATCACATTATGGTGCCAAATCAGAACATACAACGCAAGCGTAAGACTTACAAACGAAACAATTACAAAGGTATTCTAAGGAAAACAAATGAAATGCTAACTCTATACAATCCGTAATACCAATCAAAACTAAATCCAATCCAAGTTTAATCAAGGTACAAATGGGCTTCTAATCCTCAGGGTAGTCCACTAAGAGCTCCTATGCACTCTTCACTCAACCCAGCTTCCAACCTATAACCTGCCGCAGGAAAAGAAATGTGGCTGAGCTTAAAAAGCCCAGTGAACAGATATATAAACAAACTGATAATCGAAACGTATGTAAGTATAAGAAAAGAAATCATAAGCTCATGTTGGAAAGAATGTCATCTGTCAAATGAATAAGAGATCAACGATCAACTGAACAAATATCATAAATCAACTGAATGAAACTTCATAAAGAGTCAAGTTTAAGCATAATCAGATAGTAGTAAGAGTCAAAGAGCACGTATCCAACAGAGGCTTGTCTAAACGAGGTACTCGAATAGACACAAAAAACCTAGGAAAGCCACGAACCGACCTAACGAGGTGCTCGAATAGGTCTCAAATCACATAATCACATATCCGTCAAATCACAAGTTGTACAAGGAGTAGCTAGCTCCAATGTACTAGAAGTGAAAGGGGTACAAGGCACGTACAACCAGTCACTAAGTCCAATCACATCATATCACATCAAACATATACCTAGGATGCATCCATACGCTCCCTAAAACAAAATAAATATACAAGTACGAGACTATGCATATATATAACAGAATGGCCATAAGTGTACACAATCATACAATCATATCATAACAGAAGGGAACGCCGAGGACTAATCACACCGCCCCAGATAGTGTCATGCCATTGGTGCAATCAATGACATGGACATGGTACCTCCATGGCTAGACTAAAAACTCGGGCATCAGAACAGAACATATCAGAACAAAAAAACAAAGCTATCCATAATCATAAACAAAGCTCCTAGAGCATACAGAATAGAATCTTATATCAAAGAGATAGTAATCAGATCATCAATACAGAATGGATATCAAACAGAATCCTATCAAAGGATAATATCAAACGGATCATCACATATATTTAAGCAAAAGGGATCATAGCAAAGGCTCATATCAACGAAGCATATCAAACGGATCATATCATATCAACAAATCAAAGTCAAGGATCGAAAAGTCATGAGATCAGAACCCTTACTGAGAAAGGGCAGAATATCTGTACCTTATGACATGCAAGCAAAAGGGCATAAGAACACAAGAAAGAGGATCACTCCAACTTCACCGAATCTACACGAATTATAATCATATATTACTTATACCTTCATTAAAGTCGTAACGGGTTTTTAAATACTTATTAGCTCATTCATTGATGTGTTTTAGAGTTTCACATGTGAAATAGTAAGTATTGTTAACATAGGTTTAAAAGTATATTGGATTGGTGTTTCAAATGAATTAGGAGCAAAACATGTTAGGTTAAACCAAACCCTTAGCTTATGTTATAATTCAGATTTTATCACGTTCAGGTCCCTTTGTTTATGAATTAAAAACATACTTATATACTGACTAAGGTGCTCAAATAATTATCATAGATACTTTACATGTTAGGTAATTACTGTAATTTTTCTAGATTTTATTTCAAAGGGAAAGTACCAATTCAAAAATCATTTTTCAGACCTACCCAGAAGTTAGCTGCACATTAATACAGAAAGTTTGCGTTTAATTATCCCATTTAGACACTTCAGAAAAATCTACAAAAATTCCAGGAGGTCACACATAACTTATATATCACCTCTGAAAAAGGAGAGCTCTTAACTCCTTGTGGTTTGAAAAATAAAAATCAGAAACACCGACTGATTTTCAGACTCAGATTCATAGTTTTGATATCTTATGTTCCAAAAATCGAAAAGCTTACTTACCGACCTCTAATTGCTATAAATCTTATATTTCCAGAAAGTAGACAAGGAGTACTTATGTTTGGACTCATAATTCACTTAAAAACACGTTGGCATCCTTGGTTTGGACACTCATCAATCCAACCCAAATTCTGCACAGATTTAATGAGGCACAAAAAGGACTAACGAGACCAAACCGAGTTCAAGTGTGACCAACGATTACCCAAACCCACAACCATGATTCTTAGCCCTTTTTAAACCAGTTTGTTATCATGTTTTAGACCCTATTTTACCACCCCATAACACACGCATAACCACACCAGTTGACAACAATCATAACGAGGCCATACTTGTGATATTGAGACTAAAAACAAACCGACACTTAACCACATTCAGATCTGATCACACACTCACTTTTATAGGTTTAGTACATCACAAAATACCCATATTTATAGCCATTATGATCACACTTAAGGGCTATGACACACAAACACATTTTAATGAGCACAAGGTTCACATAAAATAACAATAAACGAGCCCTAATCCATGTTATTAATGAGTACGCTCCACCTTTAGTTTATTAGGGTTTTATATCCAGAACTTAGGTCACGTTTTAATGAGCTTAAATGATCTAATAGTGTTAGCTTCAGGTCTGATTCACATGATCAAAACAGAACCACCAGGTCGACATATGTATAACATATTTCCATGATTTTATGAAGCGAATACAAGTTCATTTGTATAACAGTTTTAGCGTGGCAATTATATGTTATATTAGCATGGTTATTAAGGTTCATGATACATGTTTTACCACTGTTTACATTTGATAAATAAATGTCGAATGGTTGGAATAACAAAGGGACACTGATGTTTCCTTGGTCGAAATTAACGAGGCAAAAAGAGAGATAAAGAGACCCACGAATTCAACAACAACTAACCCAAGAATCACACGATCAAACCACCTTCAATTCTTCCTTCTTCTTTATCTTGAGGGCTGAATAAAAAGGTAATAGAGGCTGCTTAGGGTTTTGGTGAGGAGAGGGAAACAAATGAGTGCCGTATTTTTTTTTGTGAATGAGAAAATAATAGGGTAGCGTATATCTCTACTTAGGAAACAATTAAAGGAAATAAATGTGATTTGATATGATTATATTAAATGGCGTGATCATGGGCTCAGATGTAGTGATTGCATTATATGAGTTGTATGACATATTGAACCACATAAAACATATAGAAATTTTGTAGAGATTAGGAAAGATTTGATTTTGTAGTAATCTTATATTAAGTATATCTTAGGTTAATTTTTATTAATTGTATTTATTTTCATAACATATAGTTTAGGTTTTAATTATATTATTACAAACTTTAGGGAAAAATTCAAATTTAGGCGTAAATTAGAAATCCGAATTTTAGGGTTTTACAAAAGTATATGATGGTGAGGTGGTGGTAGAGTCACCTCCAGAAGAAATCCTCATCTAATAACCACGGAGCTCCATCCTCTTAGGGACCTCCCTCAAACTCTCGGCCCAATAAGCAGCAAACCCATCATACTGAATCTCCTCCTCAGTATGTAAGCCCATGACCAAAATAAACTGCTGCATCGACATCTGACGATGCTCACCGCCCAATCTGAATATCAAAGTATCAGGAGTATCAAGCTCCAAGTTCGTCTCTCTGTAATGCACAGTGCTGAAAAACTCTCGCATGAGATCTCGAATCAACGGCCCCCTAATACCAAACAATCTCTTCCAAGCATGAGACCTAAACACAATCTGCCCCTCAGCATCTCTATGGACCATCTCCAGCCTATCCTTAACCGTACCAACAACATCTCCCCCACCAATCAACCCGAGACTATCAAAATCTAGAACTGGGACCCTGAAAACCTGTCTAAAATAGATATCTCTAAGTCTCCTCAAGTAGTCGGTCTCAACAGCCTCAGCGAATCCCATCTCCTCGTATCTAAGCCACTCGTGTCTCTGCTCAATGTCGGGAAGATCCATTTGTAAAAAGTATAGAGTAAAACAATTAACTGTCTATAAATTAGGCGATACGGCGCATCACATGCTTAAATGCGGCGAATTAGCATTGAGCCGTATCAATATTAAGGATGTGTGGCATGTTGATGTGCGTTTTGTTAGTGCAAGTTTTAAAATTTATAAACACAATTTATCCGATTAATTATTTAGCACATACGAGCAAGTATACTCGTCCGATGTGGTAAAGGTGGGTAAGTCGAGATCGTCCCAAGGGATTTGTTGTTTTAGTAATAAGAAAATCGTTTGCAAAACAAAGGTTGTCAATCCTAATTTATGTGAATATCAATTTAAAAGAAACTCAATAAGAACTAAACATATACTCGTGTATAATTCCTCGATTGGTCATAAGGAGTATCATGGCAATTTAAATATAAAGTTTGGTGTAAAACTTGTTATGATG